>JAANSM010002483.1:0-14918 GCA_036850725.1 Orchesella villosa
AGCCCCAAGAGAAATTCAGATAGTGGAAATGTTCATGTCCCAACTTTTACTTGCATAAATTAGATGAGTTTTTGCTAACTTTTCGTTTATGTGAAATCACATACAAGTTGCGATGTACCCTACAAAATATTTCACATGAATACTAATGCTATCATGTATTATGATCAGGGGATCTGGAGACAAAATTACCATCATGTTCTGTTATTGAAGAATTCGTATACATTTCTTCAGTATTATGTCTAAGAGTAAAAGCCTGAACAATCTCTAATATAGGTTAAATTCAAGGCTGTTGATATCTATGCATGTTTATTAACGGAGAGCAAAATGACGATATCGTGTACGACTACGACTACTGAACTAGTTGCTCAGTTTTCCTCATGTTCCCAAAGCACAAAGTTTTCTTTCTCAATTTCAAATTAATATGACATTTTTCGTCTGCGCATTGGTCCAATTAACACAACACCCAGACTCTATGCAGAGCTAAAACTAAAACTGAATGGCTTTTATCTTTAGTTGTAAAAGATTTTGTAGTGAATTTGTTCTGATGTGTTAGTGGAGGTAGGTGCGAACTAACAAAGCCGACAGGAGATAAATGTTGGTTAGAAAAGAGTCGATTTTTCGTTCTACATCACTGTCTAAGGTTTGCTGATGTGGATGTGGCTTAGGAAGTAAGTTTGGAATGGGGTTGTAGGCGTTGTTAACGTGGCAGCAGTAAAAATGAATCTTACTTACAAAGTCTCAGGTTTGTGCTGTCAAATGTTGGATTCGATTAAGTATTTATTGCCATTTTCTACGTTGTTCTGAATCTTGCGTCAGAGGTATGGGCAATGGATGCTAAAAGAAATTGAACACGTTGTATTACCTATGTGAATGAAGTCAGTTTTTTTACTTGATGAGAAATGGACTCTTCTTCTTCTATGAACGGCATCTGGATCGTCATGTCAAACCTTACTTTGTACGTAAGAACAAATCAGTTGTCCTCGGTCGAGGTAAATGTGACCCTGTTCTGAATGCACGTTCACAGTTTTTCCACGCAATCTGGATCGTCATGTCAAACCTTACTTTGTACGTAAGAACAAATCAGTTGTCCTCGGTCGAGGTAAATGTGACCCTGTTCTGAATGCACGTTCACAGTTTTTCCACCCTTGGATTGATTCAAGAGAGAAAAAACACCAGCGCAGCGTTTGTTCTATTAAGCGACATGAGAATAGAAATATTAGTGAAACGCAGTCAATTCAGGTCCCTTCTTGATTGGACTGTAACATGGAATCCGCATAGTAAAAGACAGGGTTGTAAACACTTTCCGAATATTTTTTTACCGGAAATTGCTCTTTCGTGCAATCAAATTCCAAAGGCATTCTTTGTGTATATAGACAACCCTTTTGAACATATTGTTATATAACGCATTACTTGCACATTTCCCAATTTTTTGAGCGGAAGTTAATTTTCGATCTCATTTAACTTTCGTACAATATTTTAATGCAAAAAGCTGCGCCTAAATACTTTCGCTTGTTATTTTTAATTCAATGGTGAATATATGTATAGTTTCAAGCTGAACCTTTTCTGCCTCGGTTACCTCGTTGAAAATCAGGTGGCCTTAAACAGATTCAGGCTTTGTAATGGCACAGCACGTATAGCCGACGGAAGGTCGTCCTTGAGTGAAAGTAGGATAAATGCTACGGGTGTTTAATATGCGTTTTAGCAACGGCGCTACGAACGAAGGATCTAAAAATTAAGCATATAAATGACATTTCTTCTTACTTTTAATCCTGCTATCATATAATAATAACATTCCCATTTACGGATTGAAAGCAAGAGAGGAAATTAGACTCTAATTACGCAGTTTCTAACTGCAAGAGCTAAATGTTGTCAGAGAACAAGCCCATTAGAGAATTGCAGAGAAAGCCCAGTTGTGAAAGAGCAAACTGACAATAACAAATGCAAAGTCGCCTAATTCTGTATGAAAATGTTTTTATACCCGGAAACGCTAACAATTATCAACATGTACCGGATGGAGAGACGAAGGTTTTTTGGCGCAGATCAGCTTGCATGTTTCGCAATGTGGAATATTATATGTTAGTTACAAAATGAGCCTTGTTCCATTTCTTCTTTCGTTGCTTATACTTGAATGTTTGCACAAATATACTGTTCTTTTTTACTCTCTGCTTTGTACTACAAAACACGCTTTCCACGAAGCACTTTTGTTGCATGTAGTATTCAATATTGAATACCGTCCAGTGGCCTTTTTCACCACTGGCGTTAATGGAATTTGTTACGATGTTACATAATATATTGTTCCTTTTGTTCACTCTTCCTCCCTTTTATAACTTTATTGGTGTGGGTGAACTATGGATGAACAGCAAAAAGGCAAAATGGATTTATGCACAGTTGATATAATGCGCATAGTGCAAACATAATAAAACTTTTGTACACCCACATGTACTGATTTAGATTTACCTATATACATCTACGTTTTATGGTTTTGTTATCAAAGTTGAAGCAACATATTATGTTGTGTATGACACTATGAAACAATGAATTTTAGTCTTTTCAATTTTATAATACATTATTCATGTTAGATTTATAGGAACCAGGTAGAATGTACCAATTCGATTGGTATACCACAGGTTTTCAACAGTTAACAGTAATAGGCTAAAGAAATTGATAGAAATAATTCTACAATTTGATATCTGGATGGAAATCGAAATAAAATAATAATTTTAAAGGAGCCTAAATTGGGTTTATCCAATCGAAGCAAACACGAAATGCTTTTGTCCGCTCATGGCAATGCACCCTGCAATAAGGTATACAGGTATGAATGCTTCTTATGAAAATAAGTGAGTATAAAAAATATTTGGATAGCTTATTGCTTCTATATTGTATTACTAGTTTGTCTAGTTTATATCAAAGTGCAATATTAAAAGACCCTTACGTATGCGTATGCCAATGTACACTTTCTTTAACAAATACGCGTATTACTATGATTATTTAACAACATTTCAAACGTTTCTGTGATATTATGCACAGTATGTATTTTATGTTTGCGAGTTAGTTACACAATATTTACAATTTTGTGCCTTCTCAGAAATTAGATGACGTAGATGTTTACAACTTCTGCTGTTCGACATAGTTGTTACTCTTTATTGCATTTGCATGCTCGAAGCTTCCACGTCCATAGTTATTGATAAGTTTACCGAAAACAAAATTCCAATTATGGATGAAATAATTTAATCCACTTTATAATCGAAATCAGAGATAGATATAATACAGAAGCTGAACAAGCTACAAAATAAGGTTACCTTTTATCTACTAAACTAATTTAATCCAAATATTTTTAACAAGGAAGAACAAGAGTACGTTTAAATTTTCTGCGTCATATTTGCTCTTTCATGCTGAGTGCTGAGTTTTAATGTCAAGCCTTTATAGATGCTCTGTATAAAAACAGAAATGAAATATAGAGAGGCTTTGTAAATCGAGTAAAGTAAATTAACTTTTTTGTAACATGTGCGTAAAATGTCGCTGATTTTACAGTTTTATTTTTTAAGGAATCAAGTTACATTCAGTGTAGCAGTAGCATCAGTCATTATTATTGTGAAAGCTGCTAGCTATGCCATGGTATTATTGTACACGCGTCTCTACATTCATTATCCGACCGTACTACAGTCTATTGTCAACATAAAATGTGAAATAATGACATCATTAATTCCTATACCTACACATCTCCCATTGACAATGTCAGCGACTATTGCCAGAGCCGTTAGAAAAAAACATTCATATGTTTTCACTTTACTATCAGTTCGTAGTGTAATGATTTGTTATTCTATTTACTCGAACCCCAAAATAAGTTTACTCCTTTAATTAGGCCATATTTTTAGTATACTAATTTATAAATTATATCGAAAACTATTCCAAAAAACAACGTTGAGAACTCGAGCAGGGCTACATTGATAACGGGAGCAGTTTTTCGTACTAGCCATTGTTTTTAGTCCTCCTTTAACTCTTGGTAAGTAGCGGTAATTTCTCGTGAGCAGCAAGGCAGTTCTAGAATAAAAATGAGTTTAGAAAAAGAATGACAAAATCATATACGAGAAACTTTAGAAATCCAAAACATGAAGCAGAACTACGAATCCTTCTAGCGGTTCGGTTGGAATTGAGATAGATTTTTTCAAGACTGAATTCAAACCACAGATTCCTATTTGTAGGATCAATAAATATAAAAAATCTTATGACAACTTACGAGGTTAGCCATGAGTCCGTCCTCCTTTTTTTGATGGAAGAGGTGTTATGTAAGTCATCCATGATGATGCTAGGCTTCCTCTGAACTCGGCTCCGTTCCCCGCTTTCCATCACCTTCTTCCTTCTCCTCAACATTGAAAAGGCTGTCTGAAAAGATGATTTTGCAAGAGGAAGAAAAGACGGCAAAACTGGTCTTGAAATCTCACAGGAAATCCTTTCCATACATCGCTCACTCTCCCAGACGATGATTGCCAAGCCCTTGAGAAAGTTCAATAGAAGCATGCTAGCAGCCAGTTTTCCTAAATACTCGAGGGCATTCATGTTGTAGAAAGTAGCAGTGTAGAAAGGGACGATGTGATACGTGTGATAACTTGACTTGCTTGTGAGAAGAGAAAGACGCTGGGATTGAGGAAATTCCCGTTTTTCCAGTCACTACTGTTGCCGCAGGAGTGAATAAAGAAATGCTTTCTTTTTTATACACAATGCCAAAACTAATACATACAAGAATGTTATTCTAGTCTTCATAATATCATCGTGCACATCTCTTTTTTGTGATCAGACATGGTTGGTTTTGTTCTTCACTCGGAAAATCGCTTCAAGTTCCGTTTACTACCACCCTTCCACAACGCACCTTTTTCACCTCCACTTTCATTGTGTACATACAGCATGTATACATACCTAACTTTCTCCTTAAATGTATGATTGATATTCAGCTTTCTTCCTATAAAGGGAAAAGAACTAGCACCACAGTATAATTTCACATCAAAGCCAAAATATTGTCTCTGAGGCAATCAGCAGAGGAAAAAAACTTTGCGTTTGTACAATCGTACCTCTACTTTTGTAGTATTGCTACCACATAGACTATTATTATTTCTTTAGGCTACCACCACTATCAACAACCATACATTTGAAGCTTATCGATATCGGTATAGGAAGCTTCTGTATAAAAAGTTAGTACACAATATACTTACATAGAAGTTCCTCAATAGTGGCAGCAACGACTACTCTTTGGGTGAAACCAACCTTTCAACATTCAAGGGATTACGTTAATTTGATGAAAATGTACAATACGAAATTGAACTACATGAAAGAAGCGGGAAATGAATAGAATCTGAGCTTGTCCGGCTTTGTCCCTTACGTTTTCAATAAAGACTTCAAAAAGCAATCTTTAGGCTGCTCTCTCTGACACAGTTAGGCTGCGGAAGCTTGAACAGGCAGTGGCACTGCAACTAGTGCAACTGACGTAAATTTCCTGTTCTTTGTCGCGTTATAGAAAAAGAAAGGTTCGCTGATAAACTGTTTTGTGGTATGGGAGGAATGAGTGGACTAGTTAAAACCATGACCATATAAGTTGACTACATGTCAGTTTACTTCTTAAAAGCTTGTTAAAAGCTCGGGTTGCCTCTCCAAACTGTCAGTTTTTTGTACACATAGGAAACATTATGGAAATGGAAAGACATGTGTAGAATTTAGGCCTGTATATGCATTAAGCTCTGTCAGAAAATACTCCAACCAAATGCATTTCCAATGCTTTCAAATATAATACAAGGACGAGATAATAAATACAAAATAACCACCTCAATTGTCTTCCATACCATATGGAAAGTTCTCGTACAGAGGAATTTGTTATTTGTACAGTTATAATTTGCACATTGGAAAGACGGCTGCAAATAGATAACGTGTGTATTTAGAATGTTATACATTAATAATATAAGTACATTCAACGAGTGATAGTTACTCAAAGTATTAGTTGTGATTCTTAGAATTTCTTTTGCATGGTTAAACATATATTCATTTGACCATATATATATGCTTCGTGTACACGAAATGCTGTCGAGTTTCGCGTGTATTTAGACCTGCCATGCCATATTGTGTAAAAATCGATATATTATGTACTTGTACTAGATTATACGTTTCGGAGAAAGTGGGATATTGTCAATTGTCTTCAAGTGTGTAGTATCTCGTATTATTATTATGCATAATGTATTAGGGCTTTTGAGTTCGCGTTTATGTGTCATGTAAAGTTATATTTTTTTAAACTAAATCCGGTAGAATCTGATAGAATTACGGCTTTAGTAAACTAATAACAAAAGTATAATATGGTAAATATTAAATATCAATACAAGCTTTATAATTTAATACATCGTTGTAACAAATATGGACCCTAGTGGATGCATACATTTCAAGGAATTAGATTATTGGCCATTAGTCGTTATCCCAAATGTTACTCTGAAACCGCACAATATACCACTGTTGTTAGTGACGCAATGGATGTAGAAACCACCCAGTAATCTTCATAACCTTGGATCGGTTACAACTTTCCTTTGTTGTTAAATTACCGTACAATCAGTTAGGATGTCGAATTCCAAATGGAAACTGTGGTATATAAACACACTAGTCAATTTGGATGTTATCGAAGAAAACTTACCAGAAAATCAATATTATTGTCTTCAATGGGGAACCACTGCATGATACCCTCAAGCTTTTTGTGACATGAAATATGACACATGATTGATAAAATGATAACCATAATATACTCGTGTTACATACAGCGTATTTTTATATGAGCCGCTGGTGTATGTAAATACAAGTACACAAATCATACAGAGCGACAATATTATCAGAAAGAGTGGCCTACCTTGAACTTTGCTCCCTAACTTTGACATTAAAAAAGGAATGTAAATTTTCTGTATGTCTATGAATCAAAAAGTTAGACTTGCATTATTGATAATTAATGCTTAAAAATGCAACGTGTAAACTCAATATTCGATATAATTTGATCGACCATTTCATGGTTCGTCTAGTCGTTTTAGCTTTTAAAATATTCATGTGGTTCTTCAATGTATTTGAACCTGAGCCTACTTTAAAATGAAATTAAATATTATAATATTTTCCCCACCCACCTTTTCAAACCGTCGTGTGTGTAAGAAGAAATGTAAGAACACACTTATTGTGTGAAAGCACAAGTAAAAGTCTCCGTATGGAAGTATAAAATGTGTATATAAATTGACTATTTTCAAATTTTGAGAAAAATACAAACTGGAAAGTTGTGAGGTATGAGAAGGTTTTGGTTGGCAAACATTGTGAATCTACTTATAAATTGCATATGCCGAAATGTAAACACGCAATGTTTAAAAGCTAAAACAACTCTTGTGGAAGTTTAAAGTATTTTAATATACTATTTTACTAGAAGATTAATAAACTCTCTTTACATTTATTATTACAGTCCCGGTCGAAGCTACAGCATTTCTCGCAGCAGTTTCGGCGTTTGCAGTATTCCTCCTTGTAATTTTCATATATGTCAACAAGAAATGGAGAATTTTAAATGTAGGATTTGGTGGAGCTGGAGCTAGCGCTTCCAGTAAAAGTGGTAGATCGCATGGGCACAAAGCCCCTTCAGTCGTATCTTCGTCGCAAGCAAGTGATATTCGAAATGACAAATTGGGTGCGGCCGCGGCCCTTCAGTTCCAATCACCCATTAATACATCAGGTAAGCACATTTTGTTATGTCATGTGTAGCATGAAAGTCGTTTATGATATACACACATTGGCTTATAATGTGGAATTGAAACGAACGTAAAAGTGGTAAAATGTAATTTAATTCTTATAAAAAACAATCAAGCATTTTGCCATTTTAGCTTACTACGGATGGGTTTCTTTATTTAAAAGCAATGTTTGTTTTATAGCAGGTGAGGAGTACCCCGGCTCCATCCCCGAATCTAGCTCAGATAGCGAGGAAGATGTGTTGAGGCGTCTTCGACAGCATCAACAACAACAACAACAGCTTCAAAGACACCACAACAGTCATCCTGATCACCATGAGTTGAGTAGGGGAAGTTATATCCATCAGCATCCGCAGCATCATCATCACAACATTAGTGGTGTGGTAGCAAGGGGTTCTCCAAGTCAAATGTCAACTCGTTCCTTGTCAATGGATAGTCATTATGGACACCACCACCACCCTAGTCAAAGCATACACCCGATGGCTCAACAAAGAAGTTTTGATCACGGCACCTCCAGTAATCTTCCTTCTCATCATCAAATGCAGATAGTTTCTTCAAGTTCGTCTCATCATGGACATCACCCTCTTCATCATCACTCAGTTGCCCCAAGTCCTTCAGCATCTTATACTAGTCAGAGCGTTAGGCCTTTAAGAGTGTCAAGCATTAGAGATGTAGATGACGTTACAAGTAGCTCGTCGAGAAGAAGACCGCACTCCAAAGGTAAAAAACAACAATCCTTTATAAATATGATTAAATTTCAAGAGAAATGGAAATGTTCTAGTTTTGAACTACAGAACTATGGAGAATTAGAAGTTCTCGTTTACTGTATTCAGAATTCAAAGAAAGCAGTTAGATTCATGATAGCGTGTTCTCATTACACTTCATATTATCATATTAAAATGTGGTCCACTGGTCTAGTTTCATATGTCCTTCATTTCTCAAAGATTATTTTGGTCCGCTAGCTTCGCCCCCATTTGAATAGAACTGTGTTAGAAGATTATTTTTCACATGAGAGAAAAGCAAGAGTCGTGTAGTCTCTATTAATTAACAGGACACGGTCCATAACGTTACTAAATTCCGTGCTATATAATTTCGTGCCATATTATATTATGGGTTGTTGGCTGCTTCAATCTAATTCTCGTCTTCCTTTTCTGGCTTAACTCAAACTCACTTGGATCCATATTCTCAAAGGAAGATGAGTAAAATCTCTTTCATTTTATGTACATACTCTTGAGTGATACAAAATCTACTAGTTTGCGTCACAGACAACAAAAGCTGGGGCTTCTAGCTGAGTCCCGAGAAATGCATAAGCCATACCAACCTTTAGTATTTCATTCACATGACTTGCTATATATACACCTAAAATGAACTTGCACTACTCTCAGCTCACAAGTTTGCTGGCACCAAGCATCCAGTTTATGAATGAGTGTGGATCATGGAGATGATTATCATGGTGAAGTAAAACTACCTTATTCACCTCCTTCTTCCCATTCATGGGTCTGTACTACTACTGTGTACTGTGAGCAAAGCGTATCCAATTTTTCTGACTATTTAGCTGGATGCCCCAGTAAGTGTGGTGAAATATTGAAAGTATATGGTTTTTACTCACATTTCAAATTTTATGATACATAGACCATTTAATCCGAGGTGGGAGTTGTACTTAAATAGACGTTGCTTCATGATGGTGCATGTTATTTTATTTTAGCAAAATTACCCAAAATTAAATTCTAAATGCGCAGTTTTTTAAAAGTTGGCCGATGAAACAGGTTGTGCCAGACCCATTCGTCATTGTCATGAGCTTGCATGTTGTTGAGCAGTTTAAAGCCGAAGTATTCCTGGAAACGTAAGCTTGTAAAGTCGTCATGAAAAGCATGCAAGTGATAATTACCACACTTCTCGATTAAATTGACTACCTACTACACGAGGCTCAGGCTACAACAAGCGTACATGCTATGCTAAGTAACTCAGCTGTGTACTCAAATGTTTGTAATGTAATTTTCCATTTCAACCTGGAAAAGTCAGTGTGACAACTAGTGGAACAAATGTTATTGTGTATGAATTAAACATATTCATATCTTCAAACTGACAACCAAAGTGAGTGTAAATGGTTTCCATTACATGCAACATAATATTATATACCCTTTGCCTACAACGACGTGCAGCCTACTTTCATTTTTATCATGTGAATCAGCTGCACAGAATAAAATCGAAGAGAGAAACCCTACTGTCTAGAAGTTCTAAAGCTATACTCCACCTACAAGTCCCCTCGGAGATAAATCCTAGGGAGAGCTTCTCAGCTAACATCGTGAGGAAAAGTTATAAGTAAGAAGGAGACTATTATGTGTGCAATGTAAATGGAGAACGTGTAGCAAAATGGAACGGGGAAACTCGAGCCATGTCAATGGTAGTCTTGAATGTAGTAGCATGGGAAAGCGCTATAGACCGTTTCCATTCTGAAAAAAGTAGCATCTCCTTTACTACCAACTCGCGGCAGACCTACATTCATGCAACTAAATTTTAGCTCAACGAAAGAGAAAGTCGATGCTCTCCTCGTGTCTAAGTACAGAAGCGATGTAGTATAACCTAACAAGGTGCTTTCACCTAAAGTACAGAACAAACATGGTCGTTTTTTCATATAAGTTTGCTGCATTGATATTTTATTATTTCTTAAATTATTTTCTAATTGTAAATCCTGTTATGAAATCAAATATAGTTTGTAATGTTGTTGCATGTGCCGTCGATGAGAATCAGTTTGTGATTACTTATACAAAAATTTTACAAACGATACAACGTTTGCGAATTTAGTTAACGTCGCTGTTTAACTTTTTTAACGCAGGATTATTTACATATATGTATAGATTCATAAAAATGTAATCTAATATGGGGTACGTACGGGAGTACATATCACTTATCTATGTGATTGTCTATATAGCTTGCATTTTCAAGACAGGCAATCAAAATATATATGTATTATATTATAGTAGAGAATTCTTCACTATATGTAATCTATGGTCTTTGCAACATAATCCGGCCAAGATTCCTTTCCCACGTTCCTCTTTCTACTCCCCCACAAATTGACTGAAGAAAGTGTAACGTGCTTGCTACTTACGCCATTGGTTCTTCTTGTGAAGCTGTTGCATTCTCTTCTCCCATTCAGAAAAAAGTCTAGAAACGCGTAATCGAGCAAAAACTTTTGGGGACGGGAAGATTCATAGTCATGGTCTATAGTGAAAAAGCTGTTCTTGTAATTCTAGCCCACTTTCTCTTCCTTCCTACAGGCATATTATTATGCAACAATATCATATTGTTTTTATATAGGATATTGTAGTCTCATGTTCGTTATCATTGTTGGTTTGATAAGTTGATGTTGATACACATGCATTTTTCATGGGGAGACGGAGACGGCTTCCTCTGTGTTATACAAACAACGTCGACCATAATATTGTAGTTTTAGTCTTCATAAAAATGTAACAAGTTGATGGTTTCTGCATGCAAATAACTATTGTGAACAACAGTAGTCTACAGTAAATGCAAAAAAATGTTGGATTCATAAGAAATCCTAGAATTGTCTTTGCTCGTGAGTTAATGTCAAGTGTGCTAGAATTTCTGATACGCTGAAATTGATATCAATGTTAGGTAAAACTGTTCATGTTATCACCCACGCTAAAGTCACTTTGAAATTCGACGTCGATGTCGCTCATTGTAAATATGTAAATGTACTCTTGCTAGGAATCGATTTTATGGTTCGCAACATTAGAAATGGAGAATGTTTTCTGCCTTGTTTGAAGATTGCTTTTTGTACTAGGAAAAAAGAGAAATCCCTGTTGGGCTTTGGCGTGTGCGTGATTCAGTTTCTTCGAATGTACATTCGAATACGTAATAGCTTCGTCGCCAGTGTAGTACCTTTTCCTTGTAGATTACAAAGTTGAATAAAAAAATATAATTCCTTGAGTTGAGACATTGACATAACGTTTGTGAACGTTTCCAACGGGGTTGTCACTTTCCTGATTGTCAGTAGTGCAGCCAGTGAAGTAAAATGAGTATTCGTAAGAACGGAGAAGTCGCTAAACTTCTTCCATTTTTTCTGAATGAATGTTTAATCTTATGTTTTGATTTGTAGCATGCATTAATCCCTTTCGTGACATTTTGTTTGGATTGCTTATTCTTCTGTGACGTGATTCTTAGCTTAAAGTTGATCCGTATAGTTTAAAAATACTTCTCTCTTTATCAGAATGAAACGAATTAAAAAGAGCCTCAATATGACGTCATGCATCAAAGGATGGATATCATCACATTCATGCGCAAGCTGACTGTTTACTGCTGGTTATGTTTATTAAGCTAATACTATTGTTTTTCCAGTTTTTCAACCGTTTTTGTATTCTTTTTCAAAATATCATGAGAAAGTTTATGAGCAGTATAACAACATTGAAGCATTGAAACATGTTGCTTTGCAGCAGTGGTTTAATTTGTCTTGAACATAAATATTTACATATGGCATATGGTACCTGGAGCGAACGATGCTTTAAGCATTGTGTGGGGAAAGTTCAGTATAAATTGTAAGATTGTTCTTCTAAGATCTCAGATAGGCACATAATATTATGTTAGTGCCGGATACGCTGTATAATTACTATAAAACTGACAACTGATACGGATGGTTTATAAAAGGCTGCTTCAAAATAAAAGTACAGATTACATCCATGCTTACGCTTTTTTGTTGCAAAACAATTGGAAACTTGATATCCCTGCATATAATACGAACTCCAATTCCAAACAAACATGTTTTTGGATAATTTACTTACTTATAATGAACCTAATTAGCTTGGAAAGGCGTCGAAGAAAATAGAACATCGGAAACATGAAACAACACAATTTTCTAAGTTATAAATAAATATATGACTATGAAAATCGTATATATATATATACTCAGCAGGTATATTGAATTGAATATATTTATTCTTCTTACGATCTTCAGGAACTGACGTGCAGAAAATCATAATAAAACTTTTCTTGTATGAAGTTCCATCATTATCATTTTATGATGATTGAACGACTTACTGGAATGAACATTTAACTACATTTTTCCTACCAAATAAAATATATCTTAGCAGAGTTTATGCAAACTGTACCACATCCAGCAGAATTTTTCCGAAAGAATTGCTTGGAGGAAAATGCATGCTGAAAAATTGCACGGGCAAAATTCTCGTTTGATAAAGATAAAAGAATGCATGAACTTTTTCATATTACTTGTGCTAGCGATATTACATGAATAAACTTTGAAATACCTTTTGATCTTCAAGAAGAAAGGCTTTCGTAGTTATAACGGTGATGTTAGTGTTCATACTTTAATGCCAGATTTTTTCCAAGTGAACTTTAGATGGCTGCATAATCATCTACTTCCGTATTTGGCTACCTACACTTTAGCAAATGTAGCAGCTGCTGTAACATGAAGAGGTCCTCATAAAATGATCATATTTCAGTCTATAAAACGAACCAGGTCATGATATTCTAAGTTTAGGGGCTAAATGGCCATTTTACTCAAAATTTATGCGGGTTTAAGGTGGATACGAATGATTACAGGGTAGTGCAAAATCCTCATTATAATAATATTCATTTTCAGTAGGGATTTCAGAGTTTAAATATGCCTTCATGAATTCCAATATGAAGATTTAGGCCAGTTGTTCATGATTCATGACTTTGGGAACAGCTTAAAAAGTTGTAAGGCAGGCAAGGCAAGGGTATATAAACTGAGAAAGTTTAATTATATATTCGTATATCTATCTTTTTTAACTAGTAACATAATATGATACTTTCTCTTTATTACAGTACTTTTGAGATCCGCAACTCTGGGAGCTCGAATCACAGGAGACAGTACAGATCTGATTTCCCTTGCCGAAAAAGGTAAAGTAAATGGAGGGAGTAGTGCATCTTCTACAAGTTCCAATGGAAGTGCGGATGATGATCCCAATCATCATCAACAGCACATAACTCAACAAGGATCGGTAATAAGACACCCGCAACCTCCACCCTCATCCTCTTCGTCTGCCTCTGTTATCAGGACTGGAGTTGGCGGGGATAGCTCGCGAAATAGTAATAATGATACAACGACAAACAATACCCCGCAGGCACATTGCAGTAGTTCTGTGCCACCTCAACATCAGCATTCCTCCGCAAGTTCGTCGCAACTTCTCATCGCCTCTTCCTCAGCTTCGCACCCACACGCTTCCACTGTTGTCAGCACGTCAATGTCAATACACCATCAACAGGCACTCGCAATTGCTAGTACGAGCTCGAATTTTAGAAGAATGATGATGCCTCCACGGACCAAATCCCTAGATTCTGAGTCCCCACCTCCGTCTGAGCAAGGGCTTTCTACTTATGGAGACTCAATCGCAGATCAAGATGTAAGTATAAGATCTGAATTAGTGTGCACTGTGCACGTTGTCTTTTTCTCGTCAAATTGTCTTAATCGAAACGTTTGCTATGCAAAATGCCCATGAAATCCATTATCCATGGTGTGGGTGTTGACCGACATTATTTTATGCACTGCTTCAAGGCCAAACTGGTCATTTGGCGATGAAAGATCTGTTATTTATATTAGTGTGTCCTATGCGAAGGTTCTGTCCTATGTGTGCAAAGAAATACATATTATATACTGCAGCCATTTGACCACGACCGACGACCATGATTACTCAGAAATGGCACGGTGGTCTTTGATATAAGTAAACAGAGTAGCAAAAGCTGCCTCGTTTCTGAATTGTCCAGTTTGGGTTTTTGGGTGAATTGGTTTGTTCTGTTAAACAAGGGAATCGATAAATTGCCTTAAGTGATAACAGGCATGGTTTATGAAGAGGAGCAATATGGTATCAGACATGCGATTTCACCATTCAACATAAACCTAGTGAAATACAGTGTGAGAACAGAAACTAGTAGCAAACTAGCAATCAGCCTTATATAATTTAACAGGCAGATCCGAGGCAGCATAATATACACTCCTATATAATATGTATCCGCAGTGGTTTGTTGGATGCACCGCGTTGTCCGGGTTCATTCCAAAGTATAAGAAGAAAAGTAGTATGAAAATACTAGTGAAAACTGTTACAATTGCTATTCCTACCTTAAACTTCATCATATCACATGGCCAATCGACTGGCTCATTAGCTGGAGGCTGAAAAATAAAAC
>JAANSM010002484.1:0-14917 GCA_036850725.1 Orchesella villosa
TTTATCGACATTTCGGTCCAGATACAAACGGCTGGAAAACGAAGTAGTAGTAAGGTTTTCTGTAACTCTTTATTCTTAAGCTATTTCCGGAAAACTATTCGGCAAAAGTTCCAATCGCCAAAGTTTATGTCAGCTCACCTGAAGATTGCAGATTTGCTTGCTTAAAATTGATACATATTATTCTGAAAAGCACTTTCTCCTATTTAATTCATATATAATTTAAAATGCTGTATCAGTTTAGTAAATTAGAGAAAACATGCACACGCATATACTCATTAATCCTAGCTTTCAACATTTGACTTTCACTCTGATGACTGCAAATACACGTTGCAATGTACCTTATGACTACTACGAATAAGACAATTTGATTTAAATTTGTGTATACTGTGAACAGTTTTCAGTCCAGAGTCCAAATCCGTGAGTAGATGTTGCGAGTTCATGTTTTGTAGTCGTATTTCAAAATGCTTTAACCAAATACTTCTATTATTACTTTTCTCTCTCATCAAATATTGAACATTTGTGAAATATATATAATACTAAAACTCTACTAAAGGCAAGTCTGGAAAGAAAAAATTATAGCTCACATGGTGCAGGCACATACGTTGGGAAAGGTTCCGCTAGTTAGTTTAAGGACATTTCGGTCCAACTTCCTAGGGATGCTGGACAAGCGATGCAGAAAAACTTCCAAACCCATGCTACTACGCTGTATTTCAGCGACTCTTCTGTTAAGCTAGAGCTAACACATCTGAAACCCGAAAGAATGCATTCCTTAGCAATAAATGGACATAAAATGGTTTTGAAGTTATGAGGTTTTCATTATTTCACGTGTATTTTAAAGTAATACAATATAAATCCATTCACAATTTTATAATTTTTGATTTTTACAACTTACTTACGCCTCTACTTTGAAGAATCCTTGAAACGGCCACCGTCCGGTGAATATTTGATGCATTGAAACAATACAAGCTTGACTTGGTTTAATACTTATTTGTTGTCTGATTTATTTAGTATATAAATAGGGGAAAGTATGTGCGTATTCCAATTTCTAAACCGAATATTATGAGAGTAATCTCAGTACTAATGGTAATAAAAAATTCAAAGAAAGTGAAACCATAAAAGATTTAAGTCCAGTTAGAGATTTTAATAGTGTTGACGTCTAATTTAAGTAATAGTATCATACATTTTAGCTTTTACTAATTCTACTCAACAGTTTGCTTAAAAATGATTCATATTTACTGGGACTTGCTTTTTAATTACCGCTGCTGGTTTTGATAGTTTATAATTGTGTCGATTGGAAATGGAAGATTCTCTGGTTCTATCAAGCAATGAAATTAAATCTCCAAATCAAGGTGAAAAGGGCTCAACAATCCGCCCAAGGATAGCTCAAGGATACCCCCCACCCCAGATATCCCTCTGTTTTTAATATTCAAGTGGATTGAATATTTCAAGAGAAACTTCGGGCAGAGTTCCATTTCGTGAAATGGTTCGGTAGGGTTATTTCTACCGTATGACCTCGTTGGTTCCACTGTAGTGACTTTTAAAAACCTAGTTTCCGACAGCAAATCTAAAATCTCCTTTGCTTCTTTGTAATTCTTCGATCTTCATCGGTTTTTCATAAAATGTAGCTTCCTTAACCTATTCCAATAGGACGTTGAGTCAGCCTTTTTAATCAGTTGGAGTTTCAAATCTATTACTAAACAGAAACAGGGAAGCCTTCATCATTAATCGACACAATTATTCCATTCCCAGGGCCAGCAAAGAAAAAGTTACTATATTACGGATATTTTATCAGGACCCACAAACGATTTTGTAATATAAAATGAGACTGACTCTCGATGAGGTACATTTTTCGCTAAGAGTAAACTAGCGTATGCTGGTGGGGGATCTTCGTCCTGCGTTTTGAAATCTTGGTTGCTGTGTGGGAGTGCCTTGATCAGCAGCGATGGGATAATTAGGCGAACCTGCAGAAACGATATTTGACTTCTATACATCCTTATATTTTCATTAAAAGTACTCAAATCCTGTTAACGCAATGTTTTGTAATTATAGTAATGTATGTAAGCATATTTAAAAATGAGAACTAAATTGGATTTACTGATTCGATGACTAGAACTTTGCTAATAAAATATGTAAATAAACTCCAATCGAAACGGAGTATTAAATATTCCGTAATGATTTAAGAAGCTTAAAAGTTTTTTTTATCAAAACCTGAATGAGATTACTTTTTCATCAAAGGTAGTTAAAAGGCATAAGAAAGGAAAATAACAAACGACTTGTGGTTTTCTTGCATAATATCTCTACAACTTTCACCACATAACTTTCAGTTTTACCTGAGCAAACATGTGGTGAAATTTGGTGTGAACACATTTATTAAAAGAGTACAAAGTAAACAAGCTAGTAGAAATACTACCATGTTTGAGTCAAAATCTAAATACACAATTTCGTATAAATCTGTAATAGATATAACTATAACATACACAGTAATGTTGTTGCCTACGAAGAATTGAGTCGGGGATTTGTATTTTAGGGACATTTCGGTCCAGCTTTCTCCAGGTACTGAGAGCTGCAGGAATTGTGTAAAATCGATCCGATTTTTCAGTTGCTGCAGAAACCTTATCCTGAATCGTTTCAACTTAAACCTTCAATATTATTCAATTCTGCATTTAATCCTGTGCATCAACTTAAATATCTGCAAGAACAGACAAAAGTATAACCGTGGTATAAAATTGTCTATATATACTAACTAAATGCAAAACTTTAAACCGTAACAATGTACAACGTTCAGACAGTAATGCTGTTTTTATGCGACTCTTCTTTTTATAAATTACCCATTAGTGTGCCAGCTTTAGTAAGGACCAGAGAAATGTTACTGTATATGTATTGATAATCTAGAAGAGTAAACCTCAACTAAACAAGTTCCTTCAGTTTTTGTCTGGATTTTTCCCCTGGTTGTTATTGGAGTATATATAGCATTCGGTCATGACGACTGAAGGAATTTGAATACGAATTTCCGATCGTTCGCAAAATATATACTTCAATAACAACCGAAAAAACCATCCAGTCAAAAATTGGAGGAACCAGTTTATGTGAGGTTTACGCCTCTATATTATCAATTTATAGTAACATTTCTCTGCGAAGGACAGCTTAATAAAGTTATAATTACCTGATACAAACCTCCACATACGGCCGATTACCATCAGTGCGTTCGATATCTGTAACTCAGGTCTTGCACTCCTTTTGACGCCACAAGGTCTAAATCGTGTAAAAAAGCTATTCAGAGGTCTTGTTAGTGAATTTATATGGGCTCTTATGCTTCCGTCTTAAAACGAAATTTGTCCTTGTTCAATTTTATACACAACTTTATAAATCATGAGCTTAAAATGTCACTACTTACTCTGAATTGTTGATGGAAATAGTTGGGACGCCGCAGGTGATTAGTTTAAGGACATTTCGGTCCCAGTTTTATGCTGGAACTGCAAGAGGTGTTGAATGCTTGTGTTTGGCGTTGCATTGGCAGATAAATTACTATTGGAGTCTTCATTTGCTTCATCTCAACAAAGGATTACAGTTTTCCTTACGAAACCCTGACCTTAATGCACTCATCACCCTTAATTTCCATGACGTTGATAGGCGCTACTCTTACGTGATATACCTTGTGAGTTTTGTTACTGCGCGCAATCGTATTAATGGACGTGTACACACGTCATGCGTGTATTAGTGTTAGTCATAATGAGCAATACTGGATCAACTACTTTGAATGACTTTACTCAGAAATTCAAAATATTACGTAACAATATATTTTACATTGTGGTTTATAAGGTACTTATGCATTGCACAGAGTGACAATTGAAATTAAAATCTGGGATTTTGTGCAAAAATTAGTAAACAATAGTAATTTATATAATCTTTTAACTCAATTTTCGATGGCTTATATTTTTTAGTCTACGTGAATGGTAAGATATTTGTTCACTTAAAAATCATTTCTCCATTGTTTGCTAGATTTTTTACAAATAGCAAAATCAATAAGAAAACTACGATTCTTCACACACCTTAACAGAATCGGAAACTTAACAAAATGAGCGGATAAGGTAATACCTGATTTATATAATTATAATTTACTGTAATAAATATAATGATGGCTGACACCTTTAATAATTACTTAGCTTACTATATAGTATCCGCTCCATAGTACTATATAGTAACAACCTCTCCCGATTATCTTATCAAATTCTACTAACCGAACTAAATATTTATCAATGCCAGAATCGCCGCTCCTGGTAGGCAAATACTTTTAAAAATTTAGTCAACAGGTTCATGTCTTTGTTTATGCTACGCAACCAAAAACAGTTAATTAAAAGATTGCGATGTTAGGTTACCCCGGGTTTTTGTTCAGACCCACTAGTCTTACGTATTACACTTGCATCTGTGGGTCTAACAGGACGGCACTAGGTAGTTCACGCTAACGCGTAAAACGGAGTTTTTTTCCCGAGCTCTAGCTTTCAGCATAAACAGTACTGTTTTTAGTAACCCGAGCTCTAGCTTTCAGCATAAATACTACTGATTTTTGTATGAATTACAAACTCATGAAATGTATCTAATCTTGCGTAGCTTTCATATGAAAGACGACAAACTGGGAAAATTCTTCGTTTAACTGTGTTAGGCACCCTTCCCTATTTCGTTCTTTCGTAATCCAAATGTGTCTGAACAGAAACACGACGTCAGCAAACAACACAAGCTCCAAATTGGCAATTCATGGTTGTCTAACCTAAAGAAAGAAAACTACTGACTAAGCCTCTAAACTAAATAGGTCTGTGAAGCAGGAACGAAACTCATTTAATTATATCCTAAAAATTTTGGACGACAAAAAATGCTTAATTCAAAGTATTTAGACCTAAAGTTGGTTGCTTCTGAAAGGAAAATTTTGCTTTCATTCAAGCAGCTAAAAATGATGCAAAATATTAGCCCTGCTATGGCTTGAAATCATTCTTCGTTTATGGCTGTTAGTTGCAGCTTAAGGTAAGCAATGGCGAGATATCACAGATTTTGTGCAGCAGAAACGATAAATAATACATGATTTATCAACGTGCTTGTATCTCAAACTCAAGTCATCCAATCATTTTTTATGCTTAATCTTTCAACTTTATTACCCTTATTTTTGCCAAAAAGCCACTTATTGCCAAATTAAAATATGTAATGCTAGCTAACCCTCAATTTTTGTTCCCAACTGCTGTCTCCATATATTCTTAATTGTCCTATGCGGGTTTAACAAGATGTCACTAGAAAATTAACAGTAACGAGTTAACCAAAGAATTTACAAAGCATTGTGATGTTCTGTGTGATGATATGTGATTTCTACGTTTTAAGTCGCATTCCTGAATTTTTCAA
This sequence comes from Orchesella villosa, assembly GCA_036850725.1. NCBI lineage: Eukaryota > Metazoa > Arthropoda > Collembola > Entomobryomorpha > Orchesellidae > Orchesella > Orchesella villosa. Next base: position 5,386 of record JAANSM010002484.1, read on the forward strand.
AATGAAATTACGTTCCCACTAAGGAATGCTTTAAATTCATTATTCCTAACACTGCCAGCAATATCAAATATCACATCCTTTAAACCCAAAGTACCATTTCAAACTAACAAAAAAACAAAAGCATTCATGATTCACCCATTCATCCATATCAGCGTGATAATCTCAAGGAAAACAATGAATAAGAGAATGCACATTCATTTAAACCGTTGTAAACGGTTTAAGCCAACAAGAAACAAGAAAAAATAAGTACTGAACGGTATATGTGTTTTTACACGAAATACGACTAATTGCGAAACTTCCTCGTCTAACAATAAACTGCACACTTTCAATTTCTGTCCCGCCGAACCTGGCACAGCCAAAAGAATATATAAAGTTGACAGATAGGAACAAAAACGAAGAGTTACGAAGTTACCGCTTAACTGGTAGAAAACTAATTAGTACTAGTTTACCATTGTAATTAAAGCTAAATAATATTATCGATGATAAAACCAAAGTTCTTTGAATCTATAAATTACATTTCAACTATAAATGTTGAGTCGACATCAAAGTTCTTGACAATACATATGTACTCCGCCTTAAACTTTAACCATACATAAATCTACTAAGCGCTACGACTAAAAAAATACTCACAAAAGAAAGTGTCTGGTTTATTTTACTGACACTCATCCGGCACAAGCTGTTGCGGATTATGACTGCCGACCGATGTAATCCTTGTTTCTTATAGGCAGATAGTTTGTAACTTGACATGGCCAACGGTGAAATGGCAAAACTGGACCTGCCGAAGCAATAAATATTATGATTTAATTCATTAACTCCAGTAAAAGTACGATACAATCTTTGTTTACATAATTTTACTTACCAAATACGTTGAGTGAAGGAGTTCAGAGTTGTAAAAAGAATTGCTAACTTACACTTAAGCCAGCAATTGAAAATGTTTCTTAAAAGTTTTACAAAATTCTAGAAATATAAATGACATTTTACGTTTTATTTAAGCTATATAAGTAGAGTAACAAGGTATCGTAACTATTGCTGAGCGAGAACTTACTTAACTTCAGATAATTCTGCTCAGTTAACACTTCAACAAGGTTCGAAGCGAAAAGTGTGGAGTTGAAAATAAGTTGAAGTGATGAGTGATGAATAACTTGCTGAGGCAGCTAGAATGAGACGATTCAATTGGTTTTAAGTTGTGAAAGATATTCAATCATGTTTAGAAAACCAACAAGTGTGTCAATAAGTAACGAAATTATATGGTAAACTAAGCAATTCCTAAATATGAGAACAATGAAACAATTAATCCGTCAAATAATAGGTTACGTAAGCACAGTAACCGTGAATTGACAGAATGTGATTGTGCATTGATACAGAGGGCCAACCACCAATATATGACTCGTGAAGTGATATGAAATTTATAAAATTGCAACAAATACCAGGCAGAAGGCTTACACAATGACGACGTCAAAAGCATTCTTAATTTTTAGGCTATCTACTTTTGTTGTTTTGTATGATAAATGATAAATTCGCAAATTACATCCGGCTATTTTGTAAACGGAATTGGATAGAACCTAAACTTCAACAGATTTCTATAGGTGCATTATCACCTAATCCTAACTCGCACTAGTTCATTTTACTTCCTATTGAAATTGCAAATACATTTTAAAATGTTTCAGAAAATACTTACATATGTTGCAGAATGTCATTGTGTGTGAGCCTTGACAGATATAACCTCTCTCTCGCTCTAGTTCTGCGTGTTAAACCAGCGTTCATGTATTCCCGGACCCGATGACATTAGTCGAATGGTTAGTGTCAAATTACGACGTAGAAATCTACAAACATGTTCAAACATATGAGAACTTATTATTAAAGTACGAATGAAATAACGTACTTATAACTATAATAACGAATACATGATATAAAGATTTGCCGTACCAGAGGCACCGCTGTGCTTTTGTGGACAACTGCTACTTAGTTTAGGGACATTTCGGTCCGGCTTCCTACGGAAACTCAGAATAGGAGACGTCGGAAGAATGGATTTATTTCTCCCTATTCAGGAGCAGGTGGTTAGTTTAAGGACATTTCGGTCCACTGTTCATGGGAAACTGAGAATAAAACTTCATTCACTTCTTAGTTACAAAAGACAAAGTGTTTCATATGAGATCCCCAGTCCTGGTTTCGAATACTCCCATGCTATCCTTATACATGACATGGTATGCCTTGCTAAAAATTCTGATTAATTTATTATATCATACGAGTTATTTCCAATTTTTTAAATAAAAGTTAAAAGTGTTAGAAAAGAAATACTCTGAAGAAAACATGACAGTTAAATTTTAAAGTTACTACTTGACCCTTAATGTAAATAAGTGTTTGCAATGACAAAACATTTAAAGCGCAAAATTAAATTAATTTGAGTGACAATTGAGTAAGCATTTTAGAACTCCAATTTATTTATTACCATTACTAAGCACTGAAAATTCGACCTTTTCATGTAAGTACTCAAAAACACACATATTGTAGATTTCTTTAAATTATACTGAATTTATGCTAACAAACAAAATAATCATGTGTCCTAAAAATTTAACAAATATTCTATCCTAATCCTTTCATTTTTCCCTATTGCCATCAGTTCAAAATATTTCATTAATAATAATATCTATAATATCTGTAACAATCATGGTGTATGCATAAATTTTATGCATACACCATGAATTCTATATTTTTTGTTGGTCACAATCCTGTTTGAATGCAATAACTTACTAACTATACCTTTAAAAGGAAATTACAACCACAGTTAAATAGAGTTTTAGAAATTACTAAAAATTACGAGAAATTACATAGTTCTGTAACCTAAATTGAGAAATTAATTTAATATGCATACAGTTGGAAATTACTACCAATTAAAGCTACTAATTAATGTTTTCTTGACCGTTACAATACAATTTAAGTACTGAAGAAGACACATTACCCAAACCAAACGAATTTTAAGTTTTCAATTAAGGCTAGTAGAAAAAACAATATTTCAAATATCAGTATTTGAAAATTGTTAACCACCGTCATGTTAATCGTCTTGGATTTACAAACCAAGTCGAACCAAAAATTGTAATTTAATTATGAGTAAGGTTTGCAAATTTACACCAACTAGATATGTTGGAATAAATAGCTATTGGCTAATATTTCATGAAAATAAGCACTTAAAAGCGTGATGAGTAAACACAACAATTTGTGACTTACAAAGTAACACAAAATTGACAAATACAGGCATCTCACAAAAAATTATAATGGATGTCTCTAAAAACCTTGCCAAAATTTATGTAACTTACTTCTGAATTTAGTTGGTAAATAAGAAGCAAAATATTTTAAGCAGTAAATATTTACTATCGGTGAATTATCCAAATCATGTGGAGGTGTGTGGCCATCCATACCAGAATGCACATTTATCCGTTTTCTCTCGTTTATTTCTATCCATGGGAATTTAGTAAATAGCTTTAAATTATTACCAACTAATATTTGTAAAGAGAAACAAACCATTGCTATGTCTATCCTTTTTAGGTTCTTATTGAATCATGTTATTTTCAGCAAATAATAAACTAAATATGTGCAAACTATCTGAAAATTTAAACTAGGGAGAACCTCAAATTCTGTTCAATATATTAGCATATTCTCACCAAATTCATAATTCGTACGCTATCAATAATTATTCTAAAAATTTAGGGAAACTACTACCACCTTGGAATTACATTAGAACCGGAGAGCGTCAACTTCTGATAAAACTTTACATATCTAAACAAAATGAAACCAGTAAGTGCCCAATTTGGTCAACGTTTTAATGCAGGATCGGCGACGGTGCATAAGATACTAATCCAAACACTTATGTCGGAGATAATTTTCTCAGCACAATCATGCATATTGCCTGTCCAAGCCCTAACTGAACACCATAAAAAAATTGAGGATTGCATGACATGCATATTCAATTTTAACATGTGCTTGACTAAAAGTTTTTGCTGAGGTCAGGTGTATCTAGGAGGACGTGACAATCGAGAGGATTTAAAATCAATCATGTTCAGCAAACTTATTCGTCAAGGGCTTGGACTTGCGATCAGTGGCAGGGTAATGGTGGTATCACAGGTGGGGGACTTGTGCGCAAGCTTAGGGGTCCTTTCACTGGTGGCACATGATCGATTCAGAATACCATTAGGGCTGTTATCTTCGGGGCTCCTGGTTCAGAAAAGGAACCAATTCTGAGCGAATAGTCAAAGGCTTCAAGGTGAATCATGTTTCTAGTGGGGATATTTTGCGAAGGCACATCAGTATGCAGACTGAATATGGGAAGCAAATTGCCGATATTGTGACGGTGGACTTTTGCCAACCAAAATGCTATCATTACAAACGGAGCTTGAGATAAGCTTTCAGTGGTGATAAAGATGGGCCTATAGGTTTCCACTGGTGCTCGTAACTTAGTCCACTTTCTATAAATATTTAATTTATGACATTTAAAAATATTGAACTGTATTTGATATGCAGATCATATTTCAATATTTTGCTTTGGGCGGTTTGCAGCATGCAACTTCAATATAAACGTACGAGTTGACAAAAAATCTAACGAGAATATTACTAATTACTTGTTTCAAAGTAAAAACTGTTTTACTTTTGACTAGAAATACTTTTTACTTTACTGAGAAGTTTTTCGGGTTCCGGAAGTTTCAAAGTTAGAATTCAGGTTTCGTGGTTGTGATGTGTCTTAAATATTTAGCTAATACAATATATTTTTATCATATTTTGAAATCGTAATATTTTCCTTTTTTGTATGCTACATATAATAATGGTGCACGACCGGCATGGAACTATTTGGATGTAGAAAGTTCTACATAAAGAGAAAAGGACAGAGGCCATTTGAGGTTGTGTATGTGAGAGAGAAAAATGAAGCAGATGATCAGTAGGCCAGATTTTGAATGATGAATTGAGCAAAGGAAGTGAAAGTTTTTGGTGGTAAACATGCAAGTAAAATTCAAAGAAAATGAATTAGATATAAGTTTAAGAACCCGGTTGAAGCCTTTTCCATTGTTTTATGCACGTAATAATATTCACATATTATTAGACTGAACTGTGTTCACTCATGTGTAGCATTTATGCATATTGTGTGCTACTTTTCACCACACATAAATATTGTACTTTGTAGTAGTATTCAGCATATAGCAATCACCTAAAATGCGTTAATACTTTATCCTTATAAAGGGTAGAAAGAGTTCACCTGTTTCGGTTCTACCCTCAGTGATCTCATGATATAAGATCATGAGTAATGAGTAATGGGATATGCGCGACAGTTAGAAAATAAGGTTTGTGTGAAGGTGGTAATGAACCAATTCCATCACCATCAACAACACACCCCGCCTCTCTTATTTATCATATTCATTGTATTATGTGATATGCTATAAGAACTATAATAACATACACACAGTACAGGTCTAATTCACTATACGAAAATAAAGCGGTGAACTATATTAAACTACAGTGTTGTTGTGCTTCCTTTCACTTAAATAGTTTTTAGGTGCTTACTGAATTACCTTTGTTGATATAATACATACAGTTATTCAAAAAATAAGCTAGAACTAACGAAAATGTTTTCTGTTACCTTCTCCTAACCCCATAATTAACTAATTAAAGAAAAAATTTATACACGCGTGCTTAGAATTTCTTAAACATGTGCTCAACTATGTAGTAGAAAGTATAAAAAATGTGTCACACGAAACAAAATTTTCTTACTAGATGCTTGAAATTCAATTTTATTTTAAAACAATTCCAATACTTTCGAGATTTTTAGACGTAGGGTTTACGGAACTTAACCACACGTGTTGTACTTACTGAACTTAACCTCGCTTATATGTTGTAAGCGACCCGACGCAAAAACCTTGGACTGTGATCTGCATATCAAATATTGTTCAATATTTTTAAATCGGCCGTAATTAAATATATATGGAAAGTGGACTAAGTTATGAGCACCAGTGGAGCTCTATAAGTCACCTTATGTCACCACTAAAAGTTTATCTCAAGCTCCATTGCCAACGCTAGCATTTTTATTGATGCAAGTCCACCGTTACAATATCAGTAATTTGCTTCCCATACTCGGTCCGTAATATATTCCCGCTAGATACATGATTAACCTTAAATTCTTTGACGATTCGCACAAAATTAGTTCCTTTTCCTGAACAGGGAACACGGAAGATGACTGCTCTAATTGTGTTATGAATCGACCATACGATTCCAGCGTCAGGATCTCCAATCCTGCGCACAAGGCCCCCTCCACAGGCGATTCTGCTATCATCATGCCACTTATCGCAAGTCGAGCACCATAAAAAGAGATTCACTTCGCATGGTTGATTTAAAATCCCAGACTATTGAAGGCTAGACCAAAATGGAATTCAACTTGTGTATCTAACTTTGGTATCGTGACCTTGAAGCTAAGCTGGCGTTTATTTTAAAGTGGTTTATCCACATCAAAAAAGGAACATTAAAATAAGAACGACTATGCTAAACTTACTATATGCTAGAAAAGCATGTTGTTTAAGCAGAGCTTGCATTTTGTTTGAATGTTTACAATTTTTGGATTTCCGAATTGAGGATTTGTTACAAATTCGTTAAAAATAACTATAACTGACTTCGAGTCTACTAAGTTTCACATTAGTCCTAATTGTAGAAACCTTAAGGGAGTCACTCAAGATAAGCGAAAAATTTGCATTTAGAAGCACGTTTTCAGTGGAATCATTAAGTGGAGCGCAACGTTTAATTATCCATTTTCAATCTTTAATCCCAAAGCAATGCAATTTTAAATTTAGAGACGGACCAATAATTAATTGAAGTCTTGCAGATGCTGAGTAGAGCTATTGTCAAATCTACGCTATTTCGTTGTATTTTTTATGTTTTTAGTTGTATGTACAAGTCACCTATAAAGATTTGAAAATTTGATGCGAGCTATCATCATGTTTTTAACTTTTTTTAATAAACAGCAATGTAAGCAGTGTTTACCATAATGTGCTTAATTAACTCTTAGCTTGGAAATTCAATATAGTAACCAGCAACTACTGGAATCATTTCTGTGTTCATTATACGTAAAACACTACGCGAGTATACGCTAAAAAATCTCAGAATTTTCACTTCTTAATTCTAATGTGTGACTGGACTGTGTGTGATAAAACAACAACTTCAATCGTTAGGTATGTAATATATTTACCAAGTTTTCTATCCAATTAAAATAAATACAAAATAATATATACCGCTATGTATTATATCAACAAAGTTAATTCAATCAGCACCAAATACCTATTTAAGTTCCTCAATCTCAATCCAGTAGAGACAATTCTGCATAGGATTTCTAAAACATGCTATTTTGTCATGTCGTGGTTACTGATTGGTAGCAATATTATTCTGAATAGGTTTTTGACTTTAGAAAATTTCAAAGTTCGGATTTCGTTTGTGTAATGCGTTTCAAATATTTAGGAGATTTGTATTACCTGTCCATATTCATACAACCTAATATCCTAAAATTGTATAAGAGGAACGGGAAATTTAATTCGGTAATGTAATGATGGCAAGTAACTTAAATTCTACTTAAATAAAATAAAATTAAAGTTGATACAAACTATTTGCAGTTGAAATCCAAAAGCAGAATTAGTCCATCAGGCTCAATAATTGCAAACTTCATCCAAGCAATTTCTATGATCCTAATTAAATTGGATTGATTGAACAATGAATCTAGAAATCCTGTGCAGACGATCGTAGAGACATCCAGTTGACCAGCATAACTAACACGTTCTTAGCGCACTTCAGTGTTTTGCATTTGTATTATTGCTTTCAAGCAGCTCTACAAGAGAAATTGCAGAACAAAAGTATGTAAAATTCAAGAAATCTATTTTTCATATGTTAAGAAGCAATTACAGACAAAGCTGTATCGAGTTAGAAAATTCAATTACCTGTAGTTTCGTAAACACCAAAGCTCCGTTTGTTGGATTTGGATTGTAGGAGATGTGGTCCATACTCGCTTTCTGCCTTGAGATGGAGAACTGAACTTATTTCCGAAAAACACGTATGTATTAAAGTACAAAGTTTCATGATTTCTTAGCAGTGCCAAAATAAAAAATATTGGATAATATACTATCTACCATATTAATAAATAATTCTATATTCTACCTCGTTGTGCTGCTCATGACAACTTCAAACTAGTTTAGGGACGTTTCGGTCCTGCCTCCTTTGGACACCCAGCATAGGACGTGGGAATGATGTATATTAATTGTCAGCTACTCTACTGGAACAGGTGGTTAGTTTATGGACATTTCGGTTCAGCCTTCTACAGATACTGACTTCAAAAAACTTGTTAGCTGTAAATAAAATAAATCCCTTTGTATACAAGTTAATAAGCGTCTTAGTAAAACTCAATCTCTACAGGATATTCAATTATTAATTCATGAATTGATGTGATTCAATCTTGCAGTCTTACAGCGAGTTATAATCAAGAATTTAAAATATGCAAGCAAGCAATTTTATATGCTAACAAGTTCTCAAATAATTATTATGCAGTAGTTTCTTACCAATTTGTCCGTAAAGTGCATCATTAGGACATGAAACAGTCAATTCAGCCGGTTTTATGACAGAGCGTGTGGCAGAGGTCATCTTGATGTAATGACTGACGTGTTGATGAGTGGTGTTAGAACAGCTGGACGGTGATGAATTACGATTATTTCCAACAATCGGAAAGCTAATGATAAAAGCAGTTTCTTTCTTGGCTACAGTGGAATCGTTGTTGATTAAAGAACATGAACCTGCAGAATCGATAAAAATAAAATAATTTTGTAATTACTAACATGTTCCTTCGATTCTGTTAACATTGTAGTAGTGTGGAATTAAATCCATAAAAAAATTTAAAACTTTCTCCACACTTTCTCCATTGAATGCACAAATTACGTAGCTGGTTGTAATTCCGAGTCTTACAATGAAAAATTATGAACGCGAGTTCTAGTTTTAATTTCGTTTTAATGTAAAAATTTTTTCGAGATAATAAGACTATTACTCACCATTTACTGCTCTTGGGGCGAGTGCAGATTGTTAGTTTATCGACATTTCGGTCAAGGTGCAAACGGCTGGAAAACGAAGTAGTAGTAAGGTTCTGTAACTCTTCTTAGCTATTTCCGGAAAACTATTCGGCAAAAGGTCCATTCGCCAAAGTATATGTCAGCTAACCTGTTTGAAGATTGTAGATTTGCTTACTTAAATTTGATACATTTTTTACTGAAAAGCACTTTCTCCCATCTAATTCATGAATACTTTAAAGTGATGTATCCTATCATATCTGCTTAATAAATTAGAGCAAACATGCACACGCATATACTCATTTATCCTAGCTTTCAACATTTGACTTTCACTCTGATTTCACCCACTCGCATCACAAATTCAAATGTTTACCAAATTGCATGCCAACAAATCAATGAATGCACTATGTACTCCCGCATTTTATAAATAGATTAGGTCTAAATTAATTACTGATTCAATC
>JAANSM010002485.1:0-14914 GCA_036850725.1 Orchesella villosa
CCTATACACGCGAGATAGAGGACCCCTTTCCATTTGGAGTAGCCGACAGTGAGCTGTCGGTAGTCGGAGAACCATTGGATGGGCACATGGGGCATGTAAAATATGAAGACCTGTGTTATACGAATTGATAGTTTGTATAACTCAGTAATCATTTTGGAAAGGGGGAGCAGAGCGGAGCTCTGACTTTGAAGTGATTGAGCTGAAGGTTATGTTGCTAGTTTAAAGGCAGAGTATTGTTTTTAAGAAAGGAAAAAAAATAAGAACACCACATTGGAAAATTAAGTAGATATGATTTCGTTTATAGTTAATATATTATTCCGTAGATGCAGTATAAAGCAAGTTATAATTCTACCAAGGGTGTCTGTCTGTCTGTCCATAAGCACACCCCCTGATCATATACACTGACCGCTTTCTTCTAAATTAGGTACATAGGAAGCATACCGTAAGAGCTTGTCAATGAATACCTTTCAGTTAATTCGGTGAAGCAATTCAAAAGTTTTGTGAGGAAAGTTTAAAACATCACTGATTGCATCACTAATACGGGAACTGCTAAGCCTGAAACTCGGTGATTTGGCTGATACTTTGAATTGAAGCAGCTTTTGGTGTAGTATGAATACATGTAAAACGAATTTTCTACACGGACAATTGTTTCCAAGTTACATGACGTTTTGTTTTTCGAAGTCCACTTTTTAAATTTTCAGTTTTTATAATGGTGATTAACATGGGAAAACTAATTGTGACAGGAAGGGGGGTCGCGTTCAAATATTTAGAAATTCGAAACTCTCTTAAAACTCAACTTTTCAGCTACAGCAAAACTTGAAATGCATTATGTTCTAAGATTTATTACTCAGCGTATTACTTCTGAGATATTTGAGAGGTCAAAAACCTTTTTAGGTGAATTTTGATTTGCGATGTATTTTAACGGGATTACAAGTAATTTTCCTTATGTTAATCCGATTGATAAGAAAATCTGAAAATTTCAAAAAGAAAATATGCAATGTANAATGTAATTTCGAAACAATTGGCCATGGAGTAAAAGCGTTTTATATGCATACATACATCACGAAAGGCTACTTCTATGCCGCTTATAGCGAAATCGTATAGTTGCGGACTTGATAGATCCCGTGAAAGTAATTCGATCACATGTAGTCTTTCCAATTTGAAGTCCCATAGGAACGTTTACCTATCGAGAAAGGGAACCGATATATGTTGGTTCAAAAGAGTAGCTCATTAGGATAATTCAATGAGTAGTTTATAAGGATAGTTCACCAGAATAGCTGATAAAGCAGTTCATAACGACCGTTCATGAAGTAGTTTATAACAATAGTTCATAAGGTAGTTCATGAAATAATTCATTACAATAGTTCATAAAGTAGTTCACAACGATAGTTTATAAAGTATTTCATAGGAATTTTACCAAATTTGGTACAAGTGAAGCATAGGCTCGGAACGGAATACGTTTCAGTAAATTTGGTAAAAGCGAGGTGTAAAGTATTGGCACGAAAGTTCAAAACATAAATGATTACCCTGAAAATCAGTCCCTAACGATACGTCGAGGTTCGTGATTGAACAATTTTAGTGGTTTTTTGAAATTCATATAAAGTAGTGCAAAGGTTTTATTCCAAGTAATTCTGTAATTCAATGCGGATTTTCAAAATCGCATGGTATTATTTATAGTTTAAATTAAAATTAAAATTATAGTTTTGTTAGTTTGGTAACAGCTACGTAACTACCTTGCTTACAAGCAATTTATTTGGTTAGGGTGTATAATAAAGTTTGTGTATGTATTGGATGCATGACATACTTTTGAGTATCGTTAAGAGAATTGTTAGATTGCTTTTGTATTTAAATTGAAAAAAGTAGTGATATTCGATTCCACAGCTTGATTTTTACGGAACTGTATTATACAGTCTGTATACTTTGCATGTGTTATCGGCATTAGTTTAGTTTAAAATCTACCTCAAAATCAAAATTCAAAACCAAGCCAATTTATTATCATTGACTTTAATCAATAATCCACGTGGGGATATTTCCACGATTTCAAGAGTCATTAAATAATTTAAAAAAGTACCTGTATATTATATTATATCAATACTCACAAACTTATAAGAGCTTTGGTAGTTTGGTTGATAGATTTTTGAATAACGTTTCGCGATTTTAAATGGTCGAAAGCTGATTGCCGCATGTAAAATAAATCAACGCTTTTAAATGTGAGATACAAAACAAAAAATTTAATTTCGATCGCTCTAACCGTTATAATTCTATTCGTCCGGAAAACAATGAATTAACTACACTTATCTGGTATTCTCAACATTTTCAATTTCGGTTTAGCTATCTACAAGCCACTTGTCTTGCTTGATTTGTTAGGTCAATTTATTTGCTCCAGATGTAATGATTATTATAATTGAAAGCCTAGGCCCACAATTCCCAATAGAGTGAGTTTTCACCAATGTAATTTTGAAATAATATCATTTTCAATGAATGAACAATTTTGCGTATGTTGAAGATTATATTTTTTCTAATTAATTTCCAGTTAATTAATTTCTAATTAAATTCCAGTAGGTCTAATGCTGGAGTAATTCAACAACTAGCAAAACTTTGACATTTAATAACTTTATTTCTTTACTACTTTTTCTTAATTATTAGTTAAAATTTACAATAGAATTTTTAAAACTTCAAGCCTAATAATAGAGTTTTATGTATTCATATTTTATATATATAGTAAAATTCATAATTCATAATGATAATGAAGAACAAGCGTAACACTAGCAGTTTAGTATACAGATGCTTACTATATTGGGTTATTATTTCAACGATGTGTATAAAGCATGCAAAAGCAATGTAAAATTAGCTGAAAATAGTCAAATTAAAAAAGCTGTAAAAACTAATTACCAATTACCAATTATTTCCCCATTTTCTACTTAAACATTACAATAAAATCAACAACTTGCGCCATGAGGCTGTTTAGGAATTCCATGAAATAATCTGTAGAGAGTGGGTAGAAGGATCCAAATCCTAGCTGCACCGCTGTGAGAGCGTTTAGCCTTTTAGCAATTCTCTTCATCACCCTTGTTTTCACATCAACAAGTTTCATTCTCGACTGATGTCGTTTATTCTCAAGTATCTCATCCCCCATTTCAATTGCCTGTTTGAGCTTCCGGAATAAGAAACCTAATGCCACTAACGATGTCCCCGTTCCAGACACAAGCGGTAGATACATCATCACGCTCAACTTGTTGTAGCATGTAAGGCACCCCCAGATTGCAAACGCGATCCCCCAATAACCCGTTGTTAGCGTAGTGAGTAAGATGTCATCCAACAAATGTTTCATCAATTTAAAAGCCAATCCAAATCGAATGTAAAAATCGAGAAACTCTTCCTCCGATTCAATATCATTTAGTAGAATCTGCATACAGTGGATGATGTTCAGGACAACTGCACCAGCGATCACACACAAATGGTATATTATCTGCGTTCCTTGACCCATGGTGATTTGGCAGCAAATGAACCGTATGGAAAATGCCAAGAGGGTCGTACTCCAGCCCCAGTATTTCTTATCCGGGAGTGCATCATCTAGCGCAATGTCCAAAGGATCTATGTTACACCACAGAAAGAAGATGGTGAGTACTAGAGGATTCAAAGAGAAAAAGAATGAGACCACACAGGCAGCCATTCCAATTAGATCCTGTCCATTGCGGTTGACATAAAAACCATTCTCATCGATTTCATCGGGTCTGTATCGCCTTGTCATTTCCTCGGCTAAGCTGAATATGCTGTTTATACCGACAATGGCGACACGAAATCGGCGGTAGAATATTACAACTTGACCTTGCACGAATATGATGGACGTCGTTCCAAACGCAATAAGGAGTATTTGATCTGCATCAAGAGGTGTTCCCATGTCGAAATAGGTCCGGGTAATGAATACGTATATATTGGCACCGGCAATTGCAAATACCATGTCAAATATGGTGGCAACATAAAGGGCGAATCTAAATTTTGAAGACTCAATGGTTAGTTGTCGATAATCTGGGGACCATTGAATTGGCAGTCGGGGCATGTAGAATATGAAGACTTTTGCCATATGAATCGATAGCTTGTATAGTTCGGTAATCATCTTGCTTAGTAGAAGCAGACGCAAGGTCTACTTGGCAAGTGATGGAGCTGAAGGCTAGAGTAGCAAATAAAAACATATTTTTCATAAAGGTAGACAAGTAAGAAAATAGCCTTGGTAAGGTAGACATGACTTCCGCTAGATTGGATAGATTAATGTTAAGGTATGGTATAACTTATCAGTATCATTTTAATGTAATGTCTGAGATACATAACAAACTTGAGTTTTTAGAAGGAGTTCCTTCTTTCAGTATTTTATGCACGAGGAATAAGGAAAAGAATATGGGATTTACCAGTATTTTCTATTACTGAACTGAGTTAAGAGCAAGTTATTATTTAGTTAAAATTGTCTGTCTGCTAAGTTGTATGAGCACATGCTATATGGTCGGATTCTGTTCTAAATTTTTGTTTTTATTTCGTAATTGACATGAATATTACAATGATAAGTTTATTTTTAAACGAATACTGAATAAATAAGTAATTACCACAGTTTATTTCCCGGAAATAAGATCCAAGTTGTGCTTTCTGGATAATTTAAGATTTTTAATTTTGCTTGAATCGATACATTAGTGTTCAGAGTACTTGCGTTTCAATCATTTGGTTACACTAAATTTTCACATGAAGAAATTATTGTGCCAGACATTCCAAATCGACTACATTTCTGTAGCCACCTATAAATTGTAGGCAAAATGGCATTCCGTACAGCCATGTATCGACTCGATTTATGCAGATTTTTTAAATTTAAAAAGCTACCTTAAATCGTCATAATAATGCAAACTAAACAATTATGATAAAGTTGAATCGATATTTCACGTGGCTATTATTCCTAAGATTTCAAGATTATTGGAATGGTTTTGCAAACTACCTGTAAAGTTCTACTTTGTTCATACTGCTGTCCTTTTTTAGTTAATGCTAAAGCCAAAGCAATACCAAATAAATTATGTCGGTTAAGGTATTTAGATTTTTGGATTATATATCGCTAACGAGCAATGCCGACAAGAGACAGTACTCAACCGATATGCTTTTTTTCAAGGATACAATATAGATTAATTTTGATACCCTACTCTGTTCTGTGCTTACCAATATATTTTGCCGTATGTCAGGTTTTCCAAACTACATCATTGAAAAAAGCACTTATGAAACCAGAAAAGTTATAGCTTAACTTAAATTAATAAACAGCCTTGTGCAACGAAAGTAAGTGTTTATTGAAAGGTTGTGTGTCATGTGTATACTGCAACGTTTAAGTTATGTGATGATTATTTATTTATACAATGTTAGTAACCATAAGTTTATTTCAGAACACGTTAGAGCTAAAAGCAGCATCAAACAACAAATGTTGTACGAGCTTAATTCGATAACTTACATATTTAAACCTAAATCAGTTTTATAATTTACGCAAAAGCATTAACCAATTTTAAGCGCTATGCAGCCTACTTTTTAATTTGCAACTAGCAAATAAGCAGAGCAACCTATTTTTATCTGGATATTACATTTTTATTTAAACACCACTAAAAAATCCACTACTTGAGCCATGAGCCCATTGATGAATTCCATGAAATATTCCGTCGTTAGCGGGTAGAATGACCCAAACCGTAGTTGCAACACTACTGTGAGAGCATTTAATCTTCTAGAGATTATTTTCATCCGCTTTGTTTTCATATCAGCAAATTTCATTCGAGCCTCAAGCCGTCTTTTCTCAAGTATCTCATCCGCCATCTCAATTCCCATCTTGAATTTCCGAAATGCGACCAGCATTGCAATGAATCCACTTCCAATTCCAAAAACCAGTGCCACGTACATGATTAAGCTTATTTTGTTATATCCGGAAATGCACAACCAGATTCCCAAAGCGAAACCCCAATGGGCCGCTGTTAGCACAATGAGTACTAAGTCATCCAACACTACCCTTAGCAATTTGAACGCCAGCCCAAATCGAATGTAGAAATCGAGAAACTCTTCCTCTGATTCAATATCATTCAGTAGAATCTGCATACAATGCATAAGGTTCCAGATCGCACCACCAGCCATCGAAGCCATAGTGAGTATTATCTGTAAACCTTGAGCCATACCGATCTGGACACATATGAAACGAATGCTGAATACTAAGAGAATCGTACTCCAGCTCCAGTATTTTGCATCTGGGAGTGCATCTTCTAGCGCAATGTCCAGAGGGTCCAAGTTATGCCAAAGGAAAAATAAAGAAAGCGTTAGTGGAGATATTGCCGCAAATAAGGCGATGAAGCAAGCAACAGTCCCTATTGTATCCTTTCCGTCCCGAGTGAGAAACATCCCGTTCTCAGTTATTTCATTTGGTCTGTAACGTCTTGTCATTTCCTCAGCCAAGTTGAATACGCTGTTTATACCGATAATGGCTACATGGATTCGCCGACAGAGGACTACGAATACTCCTTGCGTGAAGATGACGGAGCCGGATCCAAACCCAACAATAAGTAGTTGATCGGCATTAAGAGATGGCCCAAAGTGAAAATAATTCCGTGTAATGAGAACGTATAGGTTTCCCCCCGCAATTGCAACTATCAGGTCAATTATAGACGCAACATAGAGGGCCCCTTTCCATTTTGTGTAAGATATACAAAACTGTCTGTAGTCCTCTGACCATGTTAACGGTACATGGGGTATGTAGAAGAGGAGGGCTTTTGTTATTTGAATCGATAATTTGTATAGCTCTGTAATCATTTTGATAATGAGAGACAGAGCCAAGCTCTGGATTGCTAGCGAATGAATTGAAGGTTCCTTTGTATATGAGTAGCAGTTAGCAAGTACGAGGAAGAAATGGTAATGTGCATTCTTCTTAGTGCAGCCCTATTAAGATAAGGTATTTCATTAATTATTCATAAGGTTTAGCAAATATTAGATATCCTATAGACTTGCATTTCTGTAGTAGGTCTAAATCCCTATTTAAGTTGTGAAACAACTTTGTTCAGATCGTTATGTCTGCCCATTATTTGTGTCAAGTTCTAACGTGTCGGATTATAATTCTGATGAGCTCACGGTCTGATCATCCGGATCACCATCATCACCAACATTATCAATATCGCCGTTCATTACTACGCAGAGCTACATTTAATATGCACGTATAACGTCATATTTGTAACGTAGGCGCTGTGCGCACTGTTTGTAAGCAAACTGCATGATTTTCTGGTTGAATGGTGGTAATATCTTACTTAGTATATTATAAATACGCTTAAAATATGTTTTAACCTTAAATCTATTCCGTAATTTCTGTTTAAATATTTTTTATACAACTGTCTGTTAAGTAATTTTTAGAAAAAAAGCCACAATGAATACTTTTGTGATCGTTCTTTATTGCGATACCGTTGCTGATTATGTCATTAGTTTAGGTTTCTCGGATTTTCACCACTTTCATATCATGTTTGCATTTGATGGAAATTTAGTGCATTTAGGTTATTTGACATGATGAATGGATTACAATGAAATGTTGTTTTATTTGACATTCAGCTGTATGTATAATCTCCTTGCGGGATTTTAATGTTGTTTAAAATTCGCTTACAAGTCATTATCCCAGCACAAGCCGAATTATTATGATAAATTTCGATCGATATTCCACGTGGATGATTTCTCTGATTTATTTTTTCAAGAACTCATTTGAAAAACTACCTGAAGTTGGCATTATGTCAATACTCAATATTTAATGTAAGTTTGCAAGGACTTCTTATAGGTAATTAGATTTTCAAACCAAATGAGGTTTTCAAGTTAAGATAAAAAGTGGACAGATTCAATTCAACAATGGATTTTAGAAGGAATCCCAGGGGTAAGTTGTAGAATTTTAAAATATAATTACTCGAACTGTTATAATTATGTAGTCTTAAATCCGCCCGATTAAATTACTATATACAAATTGTTCCCCTTTAATCTTTTTTCTTGAAGCTTAGGTAGTTTTCGTTATTATGCAATTTATGTCTTGTAACAGCATATTATTGTTTCCTTATTAACTTTCCTTTTACCTATGGTTTATTTTGGTCTATAGGTCTTCTTTTTTATAATATGTATGTATGTGCATAAAAATTGATCCTGCTATATCCAAAGGAGACACACGTGATATATTTCTTTAACAGCTTTTCAACTAGTTTGTATTAAACTGTTATGGTTATTAATTTATGCAGTTTTGAAATGCAAATTGAGATATTACTTAAATTCAATTTTATTATGAATTATTTGATAGGTGGAATCGTAACATTTGATTTATTGTCAAGTTAATGCTGACGATTGGCTTAGTCTTTTGAAATCTAACATGCTAAGATAAATTTTGAAAGAAACGGATTTCTCAATACCTGTATGAAAGATTGTAATAAAAACCAAATAATAATTCGTCTTAATATAATAAAGGGGCGAGTTTGTGAGAAAATACTTTATGTGGTGCTTTTCAAATTGCTTTGTGGTTTGATTTTTTCTATTTGGTGTAAACTTTTAATGACAGATTTAATATTTATGTTATGGATATCTACAGAAAGCCACTACGATAAAACCATATCTCACTATACATGTGGAGAATTTATACAATACTTTCCTACTCTTCAAACAACATTTGAAGACACTGCCCAAGTTAAATTGTGACTTTTATGTTGATACGTTTGCAGAAGATAGACAAATAAATTGTACCTTTATCTACTTCAGGAAGGACTTTCTCAAAAAAATTATAGTTAACGATGAAAGCTTTAGTATTGTTTTGGGTTAAACAGACATGGATTCTTACTTAGAAAAGCTATTAATAATTGATGAGCAGGAAATAATGCACGTGCATTGTTTAAGGTACTTTTTAAAAGGTTTTGTATATACGTGATGGAGACAGCACACGTTGCAACGACTAAAGTCTCGAAGTTTTCGATTTTTTCCAATTTTCATTTTAATGCTCAAACTTCAAAAGTACAACGACAAAAAGAAAAATTCGTTCATAAACGATAAATCCCACGTACCCAATCAACGAACCATGGTGGAATACAAGACATCTAAATAGTCACAAAGTTTGGACTGCATAAAACTGTTTTAAGTTTACAGGATGGTAACTGGTTAAGGAACTTCTTTGTGTAAATATTCATTCATTATGGTTGTCTATAAAAGGATCGGGCTGCTTACTTTTGTATTTTACAAGAGCTTTAATGACTTGATAACAGATTCCAACCAGGAACACAGTGCTATTTAAGGACATAAATGTAGAAAAGCAGATCATTTTTATACAAAAAAAAATCTACACAGAAATCTAGATATACTTTGTGGATTTTTGAGAAGTTAGAAACAGATTTGGATACTCTTTCGGCAGTTTGTAGGTATAGATACAGATTTTAGGTAGTATCTAATATGTATCTAATCTAGATATTGTACCTTTTTGTTTGTAGTAACATACCAATCCCTGGACATAAGAAATCCTCCAAAAATAGGAGAAGCAAATGCACTATGTAATTAGCGTGCTTGGTTAATTTACCAGTGATCCATGCTTTATCATAAATCTCCAAACCACTGATAGATCGTAATACTATCGTAAATCACAGTATATTAAGACGAGCTAACTTACATTAAAAAACAAATCAGTCATAACCTAATCACATTACTTCATATATGGATAAACTTATTTGAAACTAACGTTGTAGATTTCGCTGCTAGCCTTAGCCACAAACATTTAGCCGTTTACAAGAAAACATAGCAGTACTCTTCCCTTGAATATGCAAGGGTGTTTAAAAATGAAAAGAAAGGTAAATCCTCGTTCAAGAAAGTAGATACTGGTAGGTTGTTGTCAAGTATTAATTTACCGACGATTATAGAGAGACAAAAGCTTTTACTAGTGAGGTTCGTATATAAGTATAGACGGTCATAAATATTTCCAGAATGGTTTAACAAATCTGCTCAAGCAACAAAGGAGTGTCCTAAAATTTAAAAATTGTCACAACAAAAAATCTGTAAAGTGGATTGATTGACAACTAGAATGAAGTAGTGAAAAAGAAAATGGTATATTTTTGTGAAGAGCTGCAATTTGACGAATTTATAGATTCAATAAAAGATTATTTAAGGAGCGAATGTAGTAAACTATGTTTTAAAACTGAAATAAAAGACTTTGGAATGTACGTAATGGTGCATGAATTGTTATGTCTAAAGGCTATCTTTTGTCTATTTAAATGATTTTGTAATGTGTTATGATGGGGAGACCAGTCTTGCAAGCAGACTGACAGCTAACACTTGAATTGAATTCACATTCGTGTTTAAATTGTACCCATTTTCGAGTTCATTTCTTATTTCGTTTGCAAATGAAACACGAACATGTCGTTTTCTTTTTACTTGAAGGACGCAACCAAATTACGCGGAAGGGTTTATTTATCGCATTTGATTAAAATAATGTTAGTTCTAAAGTATTAAAATAAGATACTTCTAAGCAAAATTGTGTAATTCTCCCGTTTTAAATCCATTCCTCAACTTAAAAATATAATATAATGCAAACCAAAAATTCAGATCTATTTATATATGTTATTTAGCAAACTCATCAACTTCAATTTGTTCAAATAATCCTGGTTTTAAGGAGAGCATGCTCCTTCTGGTTACATATACACGCCAAAATACTTTGAATAAAAAGCAGGTTTTACGTAGCTTTCCATCGTGTGCTCCGCCTGGGTAGATCAAGCTTATATAAATTTTGCTGAAAATTATAATATTAAAATTTGGAGTAGATTTTAAAAAGCCACAAGCACTTAATACACTAGTTATCATTTCCCCTGAATTTTAAAGTTAAGCTGACTTAAATGGAAAAAAAAGTATCGTCGTCATACCATGCAAAGTCAGTTGACGTCAATGCAGCTTGCAATGCAGTAGATACTAGACTACCGTACAGTATCTACAGAATGTTATCTAAACTCCAGAAAGCCTCGGTTTTTGTACCGAAATTCTTACTTTTTTACATGCCACCTCTGCCCTTTGAGTGGTCACCAGACTACAAACGAATAATAGTAAGCGACTCTGTGTGGATATGGGTTTTATTTGCACTAAGCGTTTTAAACATGATCCTTATTATTGCTACGGGAAACATGTACGTTCTAATCACGCGCATGTACTACAAGAAAGGTAAGCCACTTGATTGGGACCAAATTCTCTGCTTGGCGTACGGCACTGCTTACATTGCTCTCATGACCATCTTCTTAGTCTTAATACTTCGAAGAGTCCGTGAAGTAATATTCGGTATCAATAGCGTTTTTCAACTGGCAGAAGAGCTTCTGCGAGCTTATCGGCCTGCAGAAATAAATGAGGACGATGAGTACGAGAATCCAACTGGAAAGGACGGAGTTGGAGCTTTCACTTTCGTGGCTTCATTTGGACTTTCAGCCTGTCCTTTCGTGCTTACTTGGTTTCTACTGTTTCAAAATTGGGATCCACTTGACCAAGCGCTAGAGGATTTACTTCCTGATTCCAAATACTGGAGCTACACCACGATTCTATTGGCATTTGCTTTTCGTTTCATATGCTGTTTCATTAGCTTGTCCCAAGGGTCAAATTTGCTATCGGTCGGTATGGTATTTGCATCAGCGCTCTTGACTAACTGCCTACACTGTATGGTAATCCAGGAGATCGAGGATGATCAGGACTATATTGACAACTACACCAAATTTTGCGTAGCATTCAAGTACCTTAGGAGTGCTTTGGATGATATAATTCTGGTGTTGTTTACCTCGAGCTATTGGGCAATTGCATTGGCTGTTTGGTTCTGCATCACTGGACATGACAAAGTGGATTTTTTCTTGTATATCACACTCTTTCTGGGAACTGGGGCAGGAATAATTGCAATTGCAGCCGTATTTAATTACCTCCGGGAGGGATTGGAGACGGCGGTGGACATCGTTGAGAACCGAAAAAGTGTGGTAAATATGAAAGTCGCAGTTGTAAACACTAGGAGTATGAGACGCATTGCAAAACAAGTGTTAGCACTCCAACAAGTCCAAGTTTGGTATGGCCCTTTCTATCCTATAACAGGGGAGTACTTCATGGAATATGTGTACGCGCTGATGGGTCAGGTTGTTGATTTTCTTGTGGGATTTCAATAATGTACAATTAACGGCACCAATCGGATTTAGTAATTACGGTAGGATTGTTACAAATATAAGGTATGTTATGGTAAAATATTGGTTCAGATACTTGTTATTGGGGGAACTTTTAGATATTATTGTAGTTAAAGCATGTTGTCAGAAAACTCTTTAGATAATAATAATAGGCACAGACATTGGAGTTTTAAGTTTAAGTCTAAAATAACATTTTACATAAGTACGTATTTCGACGAACAAAGGTATACATACAAATTTTCGGTAATATCAAAGCACACAAGTTATTTTTTATCTGGATAGACCAATGTTTAGCCATATAATTTTACATAAGCGTTCTGTTATTAAGGATCCAATTGATTTTGTTCAGTTCATGTATGTGTTTGATTGTGGAACTAGTGATGTAAAAATCTTAATTAACGACTAGGAGGATACAATTTAATAATTAAATAATAGGAAACTAATTAATATAAATTTAAATGCAATAATCATTCATTAACAAAATAATGTAACAAATTAATGTGTTATTGAAATAATGTAGTAATGTATTAATATGAAATAATGTAATAATTCATTGACATATAGTAATGTAGTAATTTATTAGGTTAAAATAGTGTAATTGATAATTTATTTTCAAAAAAATTCAAAAAATTAATTCATAATTTAATTTAATCAATTTATGAATCAATTCAACTAAATTTGGGTTATATTGTGAATAAACAAAGTAAATAATTATATTAATTTCATGAGGTTTCACTGCAAATTTCAGTATCTATTTTTTCTCAATTAGAGTGTCTCCATTAATCATGCAGGGCGTTAAAAAATCTGTTTATTATTGTTATAGTTTTCTTGATATTTTGCAATTACAAGAATTAAAGCACCTCAGTACAAGGTGCTTTAATTAGTACAAGTAAAAACATTTACAGTATTTCTTTAGCAGTTTTTATTATTTTGTTCAAGTCACATAAAAATGGATATTCATAAAATAACCCGTCACGAATTATAGTCTCGGGGATTTTTAGAAAGCTGAATTCACGGAGTATTGTAGATTTATAGATATAAGGCTTGAGACGCCGTACTATACAATAGAGTAAAAATGTCCACACAAGCTCGCAAGCTCGCGATTTCATTAAATAGTAATTTTAGTAAAGTATAGTAGCAGACACTTTATGCCAATGCCAGAATCAATTTACTATAATTTACCTTAAAGATTTTGGTAGCTTTACCGAAATGTAATATTAAAATCTTAATGTATACATCAATGAAAGGCGAAGACCAACATTCCACAATGCATTAAGGAATCTTAGTAATCTTTTATGAACTATTTTCTCAAGTATTGAGGACAAGTGGTTTCATTCTGTGCTCTGCCTAAGTATGCACTAACTAGCACTAACTAGTAAGCACTAAGCCTATGAATTTTATGTTTGAGAGGAATTTCTTCGTTTTCATAATTTCTATAAGTACTTATCGCATAGCTTCAATTTCGTATTGTTCATTAGATTAATTGCTATGATTAAATTTTCTATACTATAGTTTATCAGATTATAGAAGGCACGAAATGGAATCAAGTGTCGGTAAAAGTTGAAAAATTCCCCTCTACAACAACCTAATTCTGTTGGCCACATCGAACGTATACTTATTTCTAATTTATGCCTAGTCATTTTCATTACTCGCTGCCAGGAAAATTTTACCGTCTATACATTATTGTTTATTAAAACAGTTAATCTAGATGGGCACACTTATGAACAAAAATGCAAAAACAAATTTATCGGAACACAAGCCTGATTCTTTTCTTCATTAACGGTCAAGCTGATTAAAAAGCAGGAATTTGGCGAGATTTCCGAAATTCACCAAACAAAGCAATCCAAAAATGCTGCTGTCAAGTGACTTACTAGCGTCTCTAAGGCAAAATATTAGACTGTGCGGTTATTTTGGGGGAATCCCATATAAATGGAACAAGCAGTCTAACAGACTAGAAGTCATAAATCAAAAGAAGCTTAAACTATACGGCATTCGACTTTATTTAGCTTTCCTGTATAAAGTGTTTGTTATTATTCAGGTGGTTAACACCTGGAAAAAGGTTCAGATGTCTGTGATCACTCACAACGTCATGTTTGTTGCCTCCTATATAATGATAGGAACTGCTGGCTATGTTTTCTATAAACATGCTGATTCCTGTGCTGGATTTTTCAACAGTATGATTGAATATGAGGAACGTCATTACACAGGTACTATTTTTTGTGCCAAAACCCAACTAATAATATAAAATCTGTTTAAAAATAAACATATTTTTATTTGAATACTTTAGGGAAACACATCTCGACAACGGATTTAAACGGAAGTTGGGTTGCAACATGGATGGTTAGGTTAATGACATCAACTGGTCTTGTGACACCGATTCTTTATCACCTTGCAATGCTCGACAACCCCTGTTTCCCTATTTATCTAGGCTACTGGCTAACTGAACAATGTCAAAGTGACCAACTTGGAATATCTTCGCCTCAAACATGGAGTGCTAAGGAATTGGGAGCAAAATTTGTAATAATTTTGCTGTCTTATATGAATTGGAATTTACTCATGACGGGAATCTCTTTCTTTGCTAGTGTAACAATGGTTGTTGTAGGTCATTGTTTTCGATCTTACATTGCCCGATACGTGTAAGCAGAAATAATAAGATGCGGTTCGGTGGTTGGAGAAAGACTAAAGATTTATTTGACACATAAGATATTGAATTGAACATGATATGA
>JAANSM010002486.1:0-14911 GCA_036850725.1 Orchesella villosa
CAGAAAATGCAGTAGCAAAAAGCTAACAGTTTGGCGAATCTGATGCAAGATCTTACATGAAACCATATGCCATATTCTTACCGTTAAGTCATACTAACTTGGTTTACTGCTGCCTACTCAACTGATCATCCTTTCCTGAACCAGTTCAAACGAAAAACAAATTTCCCCTTTTATTTCCAACTTGAAGCATCATCCCCCTTACTTACTTAGCTGCAAAACGAAGTCTAAAATACTCTGCACTGCTTTTGAAGTTTCTAGCGTCAAGCTTAACTTTTCGTAGGTTGCACCAAAATATCTCCGAAAATCTGGACACTTTTATCCAACTTCCATGCTCCCCTTTTATGTGCCTATGCTTGACATTTTCTTAATGGATTGCAAAAGATGAAAGTAAGTCCAACTTCATGTGGTGTGGCAGAGAGTGAGGGAGATGCAGTGATGCATCTTGTCTACCAAGAGTTTTTAACTCAATTAGAAAAAGGGAAAAGAGAAAAAGATGGGAGACTAATGAATTCTAGGGAAAAGTCACACACACACTAAACCACAGAGATATATATTGCATTGGCGTTGACTAAAAAGGTTTTTACCACCATGTTTAAATGCATCTTTGAAGAGAACTCACTTGTCTTCATGAGATGAGGTAAGAGAAGTCACTAAAAACTAGTTAGGATGGCATTCAAAGGTAATGCAATTTAGCAATACTTTTAAATCTTCCATAATTTACTTTCCTGTTCTAACTTAAGTTATTCTACAACAGCCAACATACTTCAATTGTCATACATTATAATAATAAGTAACCAGCATAGCAAACTCTTGCCAGAGTTTTGATATTAATAGCAGAATAACCTTTAGACTACCAGCATCATATCACAAACGCGTGGGCCCATAAACCAAACCAATATTCATGGTATGTTGAGCACTTCCCCACAAAAAATTCTTCTCTCTCCGCTTCCCCCATACACGGTGACAGCTTTATGAGGTTTTACTTGCTCTTTTTATTTACACACAATTTGCATACCATCCATTTCATATATGGTGCAGCTGCAGTCGTGCAGAAGGTATAGGCAGGCACCCATGCTGCATAATGTTTTTCCAAGTGAGGAACCATCATATAAAAAACTTTGTATTTTAATTCCTCTAAATATTGCATGATGCAGTTGCATAGCTGCAACAGTACCATATTTTATGATAAACTTTCTTTTTCATGTCGTTATACCCCAGTTTTCCCTGTCTCGCTCTTTAATGCAAGAGAGGCCAGTCCCATTCCCACCTCTGTCTCAGTTCCTGCTCCCACGTTTCATTTGTACATGCACACACACACTTATCGTGGAGGAAGTGAACCCAAGACATTTTCTTCCGACACGCCCATATTTGACATATTTAAAAGGGATACTTTGAATAATGGTCTTGCCGTTACTAAAATGCCTAATGCAAAAATGAAAAGGGTAACGCAACGGGAATGTATGCAACAGAGCTTGTATACCAAGTTGGTTCCCATAATAAAGATATTCTAGCCTTCCTGTTCCCATTTCATGTGATGTTGGTGCAAAAACAGAGGTTTAAAAGTAGATCTGAAAAATCCCCATATAAAAGTTGAAGGAGACATTTTAAAAAAAAAGCACGTGTGAATGTATGTATACATTGTGGTGAATACTTATTATTTATTGCTTCTTCACACAGAAGAATTTTCAAGAATGAAAGTGTATATCCATTCCACACATTCATATATGTAATGTATATATGTGAACGAGTGGTAAAAAAAGGAATGAAATAAAAAAAGTTGTGCCCGTGTAACAATTTTTACGCAAGTTTTTGCCCCTTTTTTGCATTGTATTGTATTTGTATCCTGTTGTAAAACGCACCTCTCTAGCTCTATATGCGTACCATGCACTTCCTTTCATTCCCTCTTGAAACGCAACGTGGCTCCCCAGTTTTATATGGCTATTGGAAAAGCTGTTAATATATCATATAGGTTGAGAGAAGCTAAAGTAGCTACAGACAGAAGAAGATGAATCGTGAGGGATATAGTATATAAGAGGAAAGTCAACAAGGAAAGAAAAGTAAGATTGTAGATAAAAGTCACCACAATCATAAATAAAACTTCGTGTCATGCTCCTTCTTTCTATTTTTCTCCTTCCTCTTCCCTCGCTCTTTCTTTCTCTCTCTTTCCCATTATTGTACAAGTTGTGTATAAAAAGCGGGCAAAAAAGTGGAGACCCTCTAATATTTAGAGTCAAGTGCTCGTGTATACACGACCACTCTATATTACTACATTACACTAGCATTACAACTTCCAACCAAAAAAATTGGATACACTTTTCACTCCCAACGCGAACCATAGATCCTCTCCTGGTTTCTTTTTGCGGTGTGGAAGAGAATGCGACTTGTTTTCCGCCACTTTCTCCGCTCCTCCTCCACATTTTTTATGTAT
Source organism: Orchesella villosa (assembly GCA_036850725.1). NCBI lineage: Eukaryota > Metazoa > Arthropoda > Collembola > Entomobryomorpha > Orchesellidae > Orchesella > Orchesella villosa. Next base: position 2,429 of record JAANSM010002486.1, read on the forward strand.
AAATAAAATGCTTTGTGTAATGAAACAAAAACTGCTCAGAAATTTGGGGGAAAGAAAGCTGGAAAATCACTTGGGAATCGCACTTCACAAAGTTTTAACTTTCATTTTCCTCTCATTTTTTAAACTAAGAAGGAATGAGAAATATTAGCTATTATCAGGTGCCATGTTAGTTAAACTTGGAATGAAATAAAATATTTATATTTATGCTAATCAAATGACATTGAATTGGAAGTGTAAGCTATATTTTTTCAAGCTAAGGAAAAAATGGATAAGTTTAAAGGTGTTTTAAAGATATGGGATATTCATGGCTAAAAAATTAGGTTTGGGGTTTTAAAAGTTTTCTTTATTCTACCTGAGTATTTGGCTGAGCGGTGTATTCCACCATCCACCAATTCAACTCGATTTATTCAGTTTCTCTGTTAGATACAATAACTCTAGTTTCTGCTGAAAAAAAGTTTTTTTTACCATTGGTTATGGTAGTGGCACAGCAAGTTTTTATGATTTGAATTGAATGTAAGGGGAACGGGTAAAAATAATTGAATTGACGCACAAAATTTTTCCCTTCTTTACATCGTTCATGATAAGAAAAGAAGGACTAAAATTATAACCCCATTTCTTTTTTCTTTCCATCGTTTACACACTTGAAATGGTAGTAAATGAAGTGGAGTAAAATTACGAGGGTTAATAGTAGAAATAAAGGTGGAGGTTTGGATGGAATGGGATGCAAGTGAAGAAACTTGTAAACTTTTTTCTAGCTCACAACTAACTCAAAGCTTTACGTTCCCATTGATCTTTATGTAAGTGCTTTTATCCCTGTCCAACTCCAATTTTAAAAGGTGAGAGTTTGAAAGTTTGAATTGGAAAATAGTTTTTTTCGCAAGTCACTCGCTCAATTTTCATAACTATTAGTCACACAATAAAGCACAACGTAAATGTCATAATGTACAAGCGATCAGTGCAGGATTTCTAATAGGTTTCTAGAAAACTGCTTAAATGGAACAGGCTCCATAGTTGAAACTATTCTCAACATAAAATCGTGAAAAACATTATCTCAATCCGAAACAATATCGTTTTTCGAACCTTTTCTAACTTTGTCAAGAATATGCACAGAAATAGTTTATTAATATTACAGATCAGAATTAAGGTTCATGGTCACCTTGACAAGGTTTTTTCTTTCAATTACCATTAAATAAAATTAGAGAAGTTGAATAGGAAATCGGTTTTTCTCTCTCAAGAAATTCGAACCGTGGGTGAACAGCCGAATTAGCAAACAATTGAAAAGCGGATTCTGTACATTTTCTACGGTCAAACAGACTCAAAAGATAATATCCTACATCTCATCTCATTTCGATTACTCCTCCAGTCCATCCATGTCTACTGTCTAGCAAATCATTTCTAGTTTTTTAGACTTGAAGATACGATACTTCAAAGTTTTTTTTACTTTACCACTCTTTTTTGCAGTGCCGTCAAAATATTGATACACTTTTTTGTCCTGACGTGTCTTATATTGGACGGCAAAATAAAATGTCATTCAGTCCTGTCCATATCAATACTTTTCCCCACACATTTTCGTACTTTCACTGCTTCCACGAAGTGGACTGCAAAACACCCTATTATTCTTTAAGGTACGGCAACGACACCACTTGTGTGTGTAATCAGGTAATCACCCAAGCTCTTTATTTACAGTGGTGTTCTCCTCCTTCAAAATTCTTGTCAGCTAACGTATACTTTCTTTGACAACTGTATTATATCCTCCCAACTTTATTTTTCGTTAGTGGCCAAGTAAGAAAAAGAAATGACGGAGGAGACCATGTAAAACCCATCGCCATTTATGATAGGGAAAATGAAATGGCAAGACTACACCGCCATGTTTTCACTCCCGCTCTTCTTCCCGTGTAGAAGGAAACGTGAAACATGAAATGAAATTGGTAGTGATGGGATGACAAAGTCAAGTGGACAGTTGATCTGTCAGCTTCCACTCAAGAAGACTAAGTCTAAAAAAGGAGGGAGCGAAAGGAAGTCTACAATGTACAGTATACATCAGGTCATTATATTCTACTGCGTTCCAGCAAGGAAAAAAGTGTAGAGAATTTTTTTCTCGAACAAATTTAGCATCAGCAATCAGCATCCGTATCATTTCATAATAACCAATGAATAAGAACTTTGCTTCATTCTGCTATCAGATTAGTTCGTTTAAAATAACCCAAAACCATATCACGATGCTACCCCTCTCCTTGACAAAAGTCACAAAAATTATGTAGGAGAATCTAAAAATAGAGCTTAAAAATGGAAACGTTTTGTAAAGTATTGTGCTTTAAATGGGAAGGACATATAGCAAGAAGGTGAATAGAGAAGACATGATATATGACAACGAAATTCGACAAAATTCTATCTTTTCCCTGCTGCTCAGAATATCGGATGCGAATAATCGGAACAACGTGGAGGACATAGAATACTGAAGTGTGTGTACAAGAGAGGGAATATATGGTTGGAAAGAGAGAGAGAGAGAGAGCTCATTGACTTGTACAAGTCACTCATTCTTTAGAATGAGGCACGCAATGAGAGGAGAACTCTTAAATGTCCATGTAAAAAAGAAGAAGGGCTCTCAATGGCATTCGTGTATGGGTGTCTGGAGAGCTATTTCTACTACCGCCGTAGAGTCCTATCAGTGTGTACTTTTTCTGGGAAACTCGCATCTCTCTCGCTCTTCATCTCCTTTTTTACAAATTGAGGTTTCTCCTCAATGTCCGTCAGTTGGCTAATGGGACACACGCTCCGTTCTAGCTTTTAGGCATCCATATCATAACCAGGAACAAGGAGCAAACAGATATGTTGTAATCTACCTTATTATGCAAGTAAGTTCAAAGGAGAAGGGCGTGCGTACGAAATCATACCTGAATATCTAGCCTGGACGACATTGAACAATATGCTAATCTTTTTGTTATACTTTCTACTGAGATTTACAGCTCTAAAATGGACAAGTTCAAAATTAAAGCTTACTCATTGAACTTTTCGACAACGGTGCTTTGATATTTCCAAGAATAAATCTAAGAGTTCAATGAGATTACAGCTACTGTCGAAGTAGAAGGGAAGAAAACAAATTAAAAAAACAATGAGGATTTGATTTTGATATCTTCCACTAAGAAAAGTTGGGGGCAGCTGTAAACCTATCATCTTATTTACTAGTCAGTTTAGTTTCAATTCATTCATAGGGATTCCACCTGAAACTGTTTCTCTCCGTTACAATCCCAACCAATCCAACTTTCTTCATGAGTCTGTCTCCTTGAAGGCGGAACGGAACACATTCTTGAAAAGATGAGCTCTTAAGTTAACTTGCTGTACTTTTCGTTCTCCACCAAAAAAAACTTTTGTTGTTCTTCAGCAAATGTAACCAGAGAAAAGTAGTTTGTGCGGACGTGAATACGAGAGATATGTACATAATACACACAAATAAAGTTTGATATGAATTGAGAGCAAATGAATCCTTTATATTTTCATGGACACCTAGCAGTAATATAAGTAGCCAACACACATTTTCGTGATAATGACTATCATCCACGTCCCTTGCATTTATAACTTTCTTGACAGTTTCAAGCATTCTTGTTGAGCTAAACTGTCATTTCGAAAATTTATGTAGCACTTTCTTTCCCAACAAAATACATATATGTATAATTGCACCCATTTCAGTGTTTGCTTTTCCAAGTTTTCCTCCTCTGATGTATACATCTTATTTTATAGTTTTTATAGCTAAAGTCAATAAAAATTTTAAGATAAATTACTCCAACATTTCAACAACTTTGACCAAACCAACTCAAAAAACTGGATAATCATTCCCTTGACTCGAACGTAAATCGTGTTTTGGGAAAGTTGAATTTGTGGAAGGGGGTTTCAATTCAACATAAAAAATATGATAAGGTTTGAGAACCCACTTGATCAAGAGATGGGGAAATGACATGGAATGACATGACATGGACAATCATTAGAAAAATTGATATGTTCGTCGAGGGGAAGAACGTTTTGACACGAAGCAAAATATAAATTATGAAGGAAAGTAGTTTAGAAAGTTGGCATCCTATTTGGGGAAAACTGGTGTAATATCAGCGTTAGGATAAATTGCTATCAGCGCAATGTAAACAGGCAAGTTACAACAGTTGGAGAGGACCGACTGCTTAGTTTGATTTTCGTCTGGGTTGGCTAAATGATTGCCTATTGAAATGAATTGATAGCTCTAAATGACATTTAAATGGAAAAGTTTATAAAACAGAGCGTTGGTTACGATTTTCCTTGGCGATTTGTATTTGTTCCAATTTTCAGGGTGAAAACTTTTATCCTGTTACCATTTCTGTTTTTATGGACGTTTATTCATTTTGAAGAAAACTATATACCTGAAAAATAATACTGTCAAAAGTAACAAAAAAGTGTGTTTGTTTAGCTGTGCTCTTTGTTTTGTGCCCAGAAATTATAAAAAAAAGTTTGTAAAAAGGTGCTTTATATTTGCAACAAAATTCTCTGTCAGAGTGATCAATATAGAATATCTAGATGTGATGTGATTAGCTGAAGAAACGACAAACGTATGGAGTGACTTTCTTTCTTCGTTTCTGTATCCCGTCTCTTTTCTAGGCTCCCTTTCTTGCTCCGAGTCAGCTAGTTTCTTCCTACTCCAACAAGAACTCAAGAAAGCAGTGGCTCAACTCTTAGCTTCTTCCAAAACATTCCCTAAATTTTTCTTTCCCATTTCCTTTCGCCTGCTTAACCCAGAGTAGAATATGGAATAGCATGTGTTTGGATAAAATGAATTTGAGACAAATGTTACGCTTCACACCACTGTGACTGACAACATTTGCTTGTTCACTCACATAAATCACCTAGTTTCAGAATAATAAACTTGATCTCCTTTTTTACAAGCATTGTTAGAAACGTGTGTGTGATGATCAATCTAAAACTTTCTCCCCCCAAAAAACTCTTTCTCGTCCGCTCTTGCGTGTCTCTGTCACACACAAATGTGGGACCCTACTTTCTCCGCGTTTGTGGCACAATCCAATCCGTCGCTATTTATACTCGAAGCTTTTTCGCCGTCGTAGCACATATGTATTGTATCGTAAGGGTAGTATCATCATTGTCACATATTTTATGCAGCACAAAATGTCCACTATTTTATATATGAAATATCTGAGTCAGAAACAACTTCGAACAAGAAAAAAAGGTGACAGGACAGAACGTCTTTGAAATGATGTGGGTGATAAGTTGTCTGGTATGAAAAAGTATGCTTTGCAAAACATTTGGCTAGCAGTAAAATATATTAATACACTTTTTCTCACCAGTAAAAAATTGAGATGAAGGAGAAATGAAAAAGGAGAAGACTTACTTGCAAATACAGAAGGCCACTTCCAATGCCCAACGGCGATCCGCTTCCCTATAGAAATTCTGCAGTGCTTTCATGCACGTGTCTTGACGACAGCGCATCGGGTCACAAAAGTTGATGACTTTTTCCAGTAGCCCGTTGCAAGTTAAATTACGTCGACAGTTTTGTAGCGCGGTGTAGCACGTGTTTGCATATTGCATTCTGCTCGGAGCTGAATTTAGAAAAGGTACAAGCGTTTAGATTGATATGTTAAAATGAGAAACATTATTCAATTCAATATTTTAAAAAAAATTCTAAAATAAGAAGTAATAAAGATTGGAGTTGTCATTACTTCTGGAATTACCATGTGGTCTAATGCTTGAAATAGTTGCAATAGCTCCATTGAGCCTTGGTTGTTGAACTGATGGGGATTGTGGTAGTTGAGGACGGGAGACCTCATCCCGATGATGTTTGCTGAAAGGTGGCCCCGTTTGAGTTGCAATCGGGACAAACGGGGGCGGCTTGTTGATTCCTCCTCCTCCTCTCCCTCCTTGAGGTCCAAGAAGTGGAGTCTCAAGTTGTGAGTCATCAGGTGCATGAGAGGAGGATATGACTTGAACTGTAATTGAGCCAGATTGGGTCGTAGTAAAGGATCCTGGTGAGGGATAGCCGTGATAAGAGATCGGTGTCGACAAAGACTCATCTACAGATAGATGACTTTCCGTGCGAGCGGCAGGAATTATCGCGTTATTTGTGAGTGAAAAGTGGGACGGTGCTGGTGAGCGTGGTGGTGGTTGAGGTAGCGGGGGTCCAACTGGACCGTGCTGTGCAACTAAGATGGCATTGTGACCTGGATCCTCATAATAACTACTACCGTGCCCAACTCTCGTGCCAGGAGAAAAGGAGTGCTTGTGCTGATGAAAGTTATGGTGCTGGTGCCGACTACTGTGTATCATCAGGCTATTATGGGCCGCTGCAGCGTGGTGCCGAGCTCGGTATTGGCTCTCAAGGAAGGAGCCCGCAGCAATAGCCGTGTTTGGCGCAAATAGTGCCGCCGGTGAGAAATTAAAATGTGCTGACATGCCCGCCAATCTGTGCTGTTCTAGTGAAAAGAGTGCTGTGGACGTGCTCGCTAGTGCGGCTAAAGTTTCGGATGCTGGAATACAATAGTTAAAAAAGCGGTGCTTGTGGTAACAATTTAAGCTTCAAACTGTTTTATGCAATTTTTGCATTTTTACATTTTTCCAGGACATTGTTTAGTTAGTGGTGCATTAACATAGTTTGATTAACATTTAAATAATTTACAATAACAAGTTACATTTCAAGCACTGAGTTTAAACTAGCTTAAACATTAGTTACAGTTACAAATAGTCATGCATTTAAAAGCTACACAAGCCTTTGTTCAATTGGAAGGTAAAGCATTCAGTGCAATAATACCCTTCTTACATACTACAGGTAGGGATTGTGCACCTAAATGTTTCATTGGTTATTTTTTACCCATCCAAGTTACTTTTTGGCCTTTATTTCAAAACACCTCTACATTTCTAAGGGTTTAGTCTCCTACCAAATCTCTTATCATACTTCATACTTATTATTAGTAGTAATGGTAGTACTTTAGCATGCTTATTTTTTTATCTATGTATTTTTTTATCATGTACTTGTCACTACAACATTGTTATACTTTTACTCTGTAATTTATTTATGTTAGAATTAAAATTTAAAAATGTGAAGCAAACAGCTATAGAAAACAATGAAAGCTGAAGAAATAACTTGAAAGTTTTTTTTAAACTCTTAAGGTTTTTTCTTCAATTTTAGTAAAATACGATACCTGTCTCTAAGATCTGAAAGAAATTGTAAGCGATTTAAATTTTTCCTTCTTTTTATCAGGAAGCAAAAGAATTTACTTGCATTCAACTCAGTGTTCAGACAGACACACACACGCGTGTTTACACAGGCACTCACGGGACACTAAGCAACATATGTTATATACTCTTTGTTTACACATAAGAAATGTTCAATACTTTCTTTCATATTGGAGAAGGACAAAAAATTCCAAAACATAAAGACTGTTCATTTATAGTTCTCCTATTGGATTGGTATATAGGCATATTATTACTTTGAATCTCCTTTTGATAAAGAAACTTGAGAAAAGGGAAAGGAGAAGAGGAGACAAAAGAATTTGTATTCTTGAAAGAAAGAAAAATTTATACGAAATGATTGTGATGTGATGAGCTAGCTTTATATAGATTCTACTTCATCTCGCTTTTGTTTCCTTTCCACGGGTGACCCTCCCTTCTTCTCTTTTCCACTCAACTACTTTCTTGAAGGAATTGAAAATGTCAAAAGTGCATAATATGTTCTCATTTCAATTCAACACATTTTCTAAAAATTACTTCCCCGTTTAATTATCACGAGAGAATGAACTATCATCATCGTCATCAACTTCCTTCAAAGTTTTTTTCTAGGATGAAACATTCCATAGAAAGAGAGAAAATGTAAAAAGGACGAAGAAACTCATTGTATATTTTTTATAAGTTTTCAACCCTTTATATCCATCGAAAACACATGGCTGCAATATTGCAACATGAAAAAGTAAGTATTGATTAAGTTCGTATAAAAAATCAAACTGATTTCCCGTTTCCTTTATAGCTACAATACTGTACTCAAATTTACAATAAAAACTCTACAAATATTAATTAATTGCAAAGTGTCAAGTAAAAAGGATTGATTTTTCTGCATCAACTACAATATATACTGGTGTGAAGAATACATCATCACATCGTCAAATTATTATCCTCATCCTCATCTACTTTCAAAAATAAATCAGGCCATTAAAACTTTTTTATACTTTTACTTTACTTACTCAACTCCTCATTTAAAAAAAGATATCTATATATGCTAAAGAAGGCTGTACACACAGTGAGTAGGTACATAGTTTTGCATAAAAATTACTGTGGTATATATATATATATACATTGTGGCTTATAAAGGGGCTGTCAAAACAAAACAGGGGAACTCAATTTTTACTCAAACGCAAACGTGAATTCCTTCTATACATTTGGTTGTATAATATAAGTACTTGCATATATACATATTGCAATAATACATTGTCATAAGAAGGTTTTTTATCAGTGTGTGTGATTCATAAGTTGTTGTTTATTAAAATGATTATTATTTATGAGTATTATTTTTTTACTTGTGGGCAAAGAATTAGTTTGGATTCCATCTAAATTATTAATTGACTACATGGTTTTTTGGTTGATTGGTTTTTTTGTTGTTTTGAGTGAATGTGACATAACATGACAATGGCATGAGAGTACAGAGAAAGAGAGGTGAAAGCAGCTCAGTGAATTTTGGAGTTAAGCTTCCTTACCAACGCATGGATTGTAGTTGACCTCCTTGAAAATTCGCTCACACTTTTGACTCACTTTTGGACATATGCATCCAAACATTGGGGAAAGTCTCAGTCTGGTCCATGCATCGTGACACATCTCCCTGAACATCGTTATTTAACATTAAACTTATATCATTCAATATCATCATCAGGACTAGAAATAATATGATAGGTATTAATATAAATAAATTCTTGTAGAATTATTATTCCATATTGTTTTGTTATGACACATTTGACTTTTTTTACTTACCCATCAACCATCAAGCATTTATCATCAGACTGCTTGCAATGAGTTTTGAAGTCGTGGTATAATTTAATGCACTTGTTTTCCTTTCTACACACATCTAGGGCATAATCACAAGTTGGTAGTGCGTGAACTGGATAAGGATCTTTCTCTGTGGAATCATAAGGAATGGTCAAAAATATTACTAGGGTAAAATATAAACTTCTTCTCTTTAAACTTTTGTTTTAAATTCATGCTTAATAAGTATGATTCTTCATTTAATCACCCAGCTCAACTCAACATCAACATTTTGCATCCTTCCGGCAAAACATGGGCCATTATCATGAACCTATGCTTTATTTTACCGCTGCGTGTATTCACATCCCCGAATTATATTATGAGTCACTAAAGCCAACATGGAAACCGGTAGAAGGTAATTCGACCGCAGAATATAATTCAGCATATTAATTGAAAAGAGTATAAAAGAAAATTTCGTTTTCACACTCATAACGTTTAAGTGTAGGTGAAAATGAGACGGGTTCCCTTCCCCAGTGTTCTAACACAAGTTTTAAAATAGCTTGCTATCTTTTATCCTAGTTTATGATAACATGATAGCAGGATATATCTCAAAATTGAGTTCAGTTTTCCACTTCATATGTCATTCAATTCAATTACAACAAAACTTGTTGTTTCCTTTGCAACATACGACCATATATACTTAAATATCTGATGATACTACAAATATTTCTATTCATGGAGATAATTTGAAATCCTTGTTCTCTTTTATATGATCTTGAGCACATTCATCTACCTCATTAGAGACTTGAGGAAAAGTAGACTCTCGCTGCCTTGTGAAACGGAAAAGTCCAATTTTGAATTTCACTTCACCATCATCATCACACTTTTACTAATAGTGGGACACGGTGAAAATTCATGGGTAGCATGGTATCATCATCACTACAAACAAAACTTGTGTATGAAAAATATACACAACGAGATTTTCTAAACACACATAATATGTACATATGTGTATTATGTGCTTTTCTCTGTTAGTTACAAACCTGGATATTTATGAGCAACACAAAAAATCGGGACATTCGAGGCTGCCTATATAAAAAGTAAAGGAAATGCCTTGTGATATATGTGCTCGTTGCGCTCTCTCCTCTTTTATTTATTTTTTCTTTGACTCTCTCTCTCTTTCCTCTTTAGCTCCTTTATTCATACCGCTTTTCTTCATCATTCGTTCTCATTTTCTACGACTCACGGAGAGGCAGCAATCTACTTTATGCAAGAATGCATGCTTTCTCCCTCCAAGCAATTTCCACCGCTATGATTCTGTATTTGCTAAATTTAGTTTTTTTTAGAAAACGACTCAATGACATGCACAAAACTGTTGGCTACATGTACTTGCTTATATATTCATGCAGGGATCCGCCGAGAAAATATTAATTTTGACATGCACGTAATGTTTGTTGTAAGGAAGCTCGTGTGTATCATAATATTTTGTGTAGTGAGTAAAAGGGAGCGAGATAATATTACATTTTCCTATCCTCTCTTTCTCTTGGTTCATTTTGGTATGGATACATGACGCATTTATTTTCCGCAAAGATAAAGTGGATTAAAGGTGAAAGAAAAAATGAAAGTGTATCATTAGGCTGCAAACGAGAGAGGGAGAGAGAGAGAGAAGGAAAAATCGCGACGAGTTATGAGACATTTGAAAATGAAGCATTTATCATTCCTTCCTCCCGTTTCGTCCTTCTTGATAAGAGTGAAGGAAGAGAAGAGTTCGTAGATGAGTGTGAACTAGACACAAGTCTGGAAGGAAGGAGATGAGAAGAGGAGAAAAGCGTCTTAGCACCAACATGAAATAATAATTTCGAAGGAGAGCACTAGACACGACTTTTTTCGCCATATTAATTTTTCTTGTGCTTTGCAAACGTAAAACTCTTCTTCCTTCCTTTCCCTCTCCTCCACTTTTCACATTCAATTCAACATTCATTTCGCTTTTCATAATCAGTTCACACAAGATGAGAGTGAGAGAGTGGGGAAGGAAGTTGAGCAGAAGGCACAAATATTATTCAAACGAATTAATAATAACAGGACAGAGCGAAAGGGTGCGCAACTAAAATATTTGTATATATGCAAACGGGAAATGTTGCCGGAAATTTCTCAAGCGTGACGCCATGCAACACTTTTACATGCTAACAAACTACATACATATTTGATATTACATGTTGTGTGATGGTGCCAAGGCCGATGAACGAAAGAGCGGACGGACATAACAAGCCGTGGAAAAATATACATTACCCACTACAAGTTTACCAGTTTCTACATTTCCGCTCATTATGTTGGATAAATGGAGGAGTCTAGGAAATAACGTCCAAAACAAAACATCCAAAAGCAATAACGTCAAAACAGAACGTCCAAACCACAAAAATGTCCAAAACTAAAAATGTCCAATGGAAAAAACGTCCCAACCAATAATATCCAATGTACAAAATGTCAAATTTTATTATCATTGTCAACATGAAACATGTATCATAATGGTTATATTTTTTTTTACTAAAGTCCAAGGCACGAACACTGGAACTACCAAGACTGCAACTCCGAGATTTGGCTGATACGTGGCACTGAAGTAGGGTTTGGTGAAGTATTGCATGCAAAAAGAATTTAACTTCATGGCCAATTGTTTCCGAATTACAGTGCATTTTGATTTTCGAAATCCACTTTTGAAAATATTCCGTTTTTCTTCTGGGGATTAACATGTGGAAAATTAATTGGGTCTCCCCTCTTTTTCGAAATCCGAAAAGTTTTCCAGCGTGCCAACATTGTTGGCGGGATTTAGAACGCCCTAAATTCCAAAATTCCGGGATTCTGGTAGATTTTTTCGAACGTTTCAGTATTTTTCGAACTTTTTATTATTTATCGGGATTTTTTTTAGTACTTTTCGAACTTAAAATCCGGGATTTTGGAGCTTAAGAAGGAGATCTGGGAATTTCGGAATTCGCGTTGAAAGTCTCAATAAAACTTTCAGGACCCCCGTCCGAAACTATTTCGCTTGAGTCACTGGCCATGTTAAATGATTATATTTTTTTTTCTATCTCAGCTCAGCTTAAATGTTATCCACTGACAAAGCAATACTTGTAAACTAAAAGAAAATAGCTCTACTTTTTGAACCATTTCCTTATAATTTACAATTTATGGAAAGTATGCACAATTTACATGGCATCATAATTTCAAGGAATCATGCATGGATCCTTGTTAAGCATCACTTCGGGATGCTTTACATTTTATGAATACTTTAAGAACGCGATATATTGCTGACAGTTTGACTTTGAGCAGGATTTTTGTATGATTTGTGTTTTGCAGATCTGGTATGGTATGAATTTAGCTGGAATAACTTACGATTAGTGTTCATTGTTCATGATTTCTGCATGATTTACATATGATACCTCAAATTATCACTTTAGTTTGGGTGTTTGTTTAGATTGGATGTTTTTGTTTTTGGATGTTATTGTGTTGGAC
>JAANSM010002487.1:0-14909 GCA_036850725.1 Orchesella villosa
CACTTGGGGTTTTTAAGCATTTTTGTTACAGAAGGGTAATACTACAGCAGCTACAGGTTATAAAATTTGTTGATAAAGATGAAAGCATTGGGAAATGGTCAATGGTAAAAAATATACAAATGGATAATCTACACGCAGTGCGAACTGTAAAATTGATGGATGTGTAGTACATGGATAGTTTTTGCATGTTAAAGGTTAATACTACCACTCCTAATAAAGGGAAATAATTTATAGGCGTGGTATGCATTAAAGGTTAAGATATAAGCTAAAGTAAACTTAGTGTAAGTTTTTTATTAATAAAATAGGATTACTCACAGATTAAAGCATCATTTACAGGTATAATACGTATTAATAATAATAATTACTCCCTATATGAAATAAATAAAAGCAATATCGACAAGTGTAGACATGAATAGTGTATGATAATCAGAAGATATGTGTGTTTATGTGTGGATTTACATGGGTCAATTAAGTAAATATGTCGGCAAAAAAGAAAGAACTAGCTGAAAACTAAAGTGCATAGGTTGGTGGTATATATAGTACACAATATGTTTTATGGTATAGTGCATGAAAGCTGCATAAAAGTTACTAATAATAATGATGAACTACGAAAGTCACTGTCAGCGAATATCTAATCCCAGAAAAAGTAAAAAAGTCTACTGTTGGGATGGAAGGTAGGATAATGAAGCGGATGTTGAATTTGGATATTGTGATTGTGGGAAATAATATTGGTACACACCACTAATGGTATCCATGTTATCATCCATAGTAGAGAGGAAATCTTCTGGGGTATTTGGCAATGAATATGAAGAAGTTCCCATTCCGAGACCGGAGTCCGCTGACTCCTGCCTACTATGGAAATCTGAGCTAGGTGTTGAAGGGTTTCCCATTGATCCGCTGAGAAAGGGATCCAATTCCAGTCCATCATCCATCTGCACAAAGTAATAATTAGGGATATAGTATGTCAGTAAACCGCTTGGCAAACCCAAGATCATTAATACATAATTTACTCTAAGCATCCACTCAAAAGATCATGTGCCTTTCCTCTGAACTATCACTTTGTTTCATTATTTTTACCTTTGTCGGTGGAGCACGGGCAGGTTGTTGTCTCGCTAGCCTAGCTTGCTCCTGTTCCATCTGCAACACAATAGGAGCGTAAAATATAATTTTAATGGTGCGTTATGTGGACATTTTAATACCATTGGATTAAATTCAGTGACACATGACCTTCATCTTTTGGTATAAAGATAAGAAAATATATATATATATCTGTTATAAATAGCTAATCATTTTTATAGTGTAAGTATGGATCATTTACTTGTCGCATTATTTCCTGCTGACGCAGTTTCAGTCGTTCACGCTCAAGCTGAAGTTGCTGCAACCGGAGCTCTTGCTGCTTGGGCATTTGGAGGAGTTGAGCTGTGGCTCCATTTCCAAGTGCGGCAGCGTTTGCAGCCGCTTGGGCGAGTGCCGCTGCGTTGAGCTGTTGTTGTAGCACAGGAGGACGTTGCAAATGAGCGGCTGATTATGAAATATTAAAAAAAGAGTCGTTAATTTATAATTAGTATTAGTCATCATGATTTAATTCTTCAACAATTTCAATAAATGTGCTTGCTTTGATAAACTTCGACTAAAGTAAAAAAACTGTCGTAAGCATATTTCTAGCTTGTGACATTGGAATGCAAAGAAAATTATTTTTTATGAATGTAACTCTTAATTGACATATTGGTTTGAGAGATGATCTCATTAAATATCAAGTGTCTGTTATCATATAAATGTAGACAGACAAAGCATCTCGCTGAAAACAATTTTGATTACATTCCAATCAAGGTCAAAAGCAAATATTGACAAAAACATGACACATGACTCATGCATACTTTCTTCATTAAATGTTTTAGCACATTTAAAATGATCTGATTATGCTACACTACTTAAATACTGTTTCAATTATGTAACTTACGAAGACGGGGATCAAACCAGGACGTGGTCCGTGCCTGGTGATTAATAAAGTAGACTTCGCCTTCAGGTGTGATGGCTTGTTCCCAACCCTCTGGCAAGGGTCCATTTGCCATCCCCTGTGCAATTCCCATCGCAGAACCCGATAATGAAGGATTAGAGCCCGTATTTGGGGGTTCTCCTCCAACGGCTGCAAGGATTTGTTGATGCTGAGCTTTTCTGGGATCCTCCCACGTTGTACTTCTAGTGATATGACTACAGAGAGAGAAAAACGGGAATTCATAAACTTTAATGTTTTTAATCAGCGATGGAAATGCCAACATTTTCATTTCGTCTTTGATGTTCTTGCTTTCAACTTTCAACCATTTCTATTCTGAATCCCAATGTCCCATGATTTGGGATCCATCAGGCTTCAGGAAAGACACCAAAATCCGTTTATAAAAATACATTTTGTTTCCTCGTTTTGCCGATGCTATCTAATTTCATTTGCACTTATAGCCATTATGCATTGGATGTTATGTAAACTCTTATTCCCACGATTTGGGATTCCTTCTATGCAAAACGGAATATTGAAGCTTCATGCAAATAATACATGGTGAATCCTTTGCTTTCCTGATCTACATCTCCAGCTTTCCCATTTCCCTAAATTGATTTCTCCACAATGAGGCTGTAACCTCAAATTGTAATTCCAGCTGTCTCTTAAATTCGCCATTTGGCAACCTTTAGTTTTACTCTCATGGTTGAACATTAAATCAAATGACATCCACGGTTTCTNTAGTTTTACTCTCATGGTTTAACATTAAATCAAATGACATCCACGGTTTCTTATAAATTACAATAAAATTATTCATGCAGTTAAACCTACGTACTACATTGTTATCATCAAAATGTTGGGCAAAAGAAATTCATTTAACACATTCTATCATCTCAGTTGCGCCATATATATACGCGTTTAGAAATCGAAGTGTAAATTACAGATTTGATAATGGCAACAATATCAATGGAAGAATGGCTATAATGGTACGAAATAAGATTTCTGCTGGTGCTAGTAGCATGCTCCTTGTGTTTCTTCTGTATACTTTCTATGACAAATTTTCATGTTTATTTTCCACCACCTCCTCCTCCTCCTCTTCAGTCTTCGCAGTGTGAGTCACTCACAACCCAAAAATAAACCATACTTTATTTGCAGTTTGAAAAGAAAAACTTGGCTGCGTTCGAAACTCTACGAGCAAACTCGCAAAATAAGACGGATCTACGAAGCTAATGTGTAACATCATGCAACGTAAAATGGTAGAATACTGAAAATAAAGTGCTGAATCTCTATACACTGTTGAATACGTCACGAAAAGCTCCTGTAACAGCAAACCATACACACACGGTATAATACCCTTAATCCAAAATCCAAGCTAACCGCATACACCCAATATAAATCCTACAGTTGGATCATCATTGTGCCAAAAGTGCTGTTTTTTTCTGACGCTTGGATAGATAGATGGTTGAACGTAATCGGAAGCAATAGGGAAGTCGTTTTTCCATCTTGGTTGTTGTGCAAACATATAATACTCATACGTAATACGTATCCGTAGCCCACCACACAGATGCTGATGTATGAATGAATATTTTTTACGACAAATACTGCCTCAAGACATTTTCCAGGAATAAGGGAGTGCCTCATCCAACTATTGCAATGTATATATTTGTGTTTGAAAATATGGAGACCTAAATACATGTGAATGTATGACCTTATACTTTTTTCTAACAAAAGTTTTTATGTGAACATGAGCATGAGCACAATAATCTCTCTCACATGCCTACACTTAAAAGGTCAACTTTTGTATAGACATGTTGGATGATTTTTACGAGAATTTGCTCCAAGGAAATAAAAAAAGCAGAAGAAACAAGAAGTGTGTGATTTTTGCTTTGCAGCGTGGGTGGAAGTAAAAACAAATCAAGCAGTTCCGGTCTTGTAATGCTTTCTTTCTGATATATTCTGAAAGCAAATAATATGTTCTCATCCTTTTCAACATGTTTGCTCCTTTCAACAACGTTTTAGCATGGTGGGAGACTGATGAAATATTCCGGGTGTAAGGTTTGTGGGAGAGGATCAGCAGACAAAATTTATACCATGAGCTGGTAAAAGCCTGTATTTTTATAATGAGAAAACAGTTTTATGGAGGAGATGCAAATCCGATAAAGTACGAAACTTTCAAAAGGAAAAATCATTGAGATTATGGCTAAGAGACGGTTGTTATCCTTGAGTGTTGCAAAAAACAAACTGTATGTGTTATAATACTATCATCAACCCGAGTACTTGTTCCGGTTAATTTGCATGTTCCATAGCGAAACCTTGAGATTTACTCTGCTTCGATAATAAAATAATTTTTCTAACGTTTACAATTTCTTTCTGTATTCTAACAAGAGTAGCAGTTTTCAAAAAAATAATTGGCGAACTTGAGAAAAATTATTAAGTCATGTCACTCAATAGCATGATGATGCCCTAGTTCGATGACTTTGGACCTGTTAAAATTTCATAAGAAACTTCGTTCCGCTTCTGCACTTAAAGTATCTATATGTACAAAATATATATTTGTATCGCACATTGTCATGCAAGCAGTACAAGCAGAGAGAGAGGGCAATCTGCTTGAAAAATAATCTATAAATTCAAACCCCAAGACTTAACGTTTCAATGAAACAAGTATGACGGACATGTAACATTTACTTTACACTTTAACATTTAGCCTATTGGGATTCCGTAACATTCAATAAATCAATCCAAGTTGACTTCTCATGATCAGTAATTTATGAAGGTCAGTCCTTGTTTGCAAAAGGCTCAAAAGCAAACACCAACACCATCCTAAACCAAAAGCTAGCTAAAAAAAGAGGACAGACTCAGAGAAAAAACTACATAATCTACAGAGAGCAAAGTCAAATAGGTTCATCATCGGGTTGATACAAACACACGAATCGCAAACATGAGAGAGCAACGCAGTAGCAAAATGGGCATCTGTATATTATTTTCCTTGTTCCATAAGTACCACACAAAATCGATCATCAGAATATCACGATTATGGTAGTGTGGTAATGTAGTCCAAAAACTACTGAGAAACACATGACTCTTCTTCCATTCTCTCTCTCCCAATAAAAAAACAGGACAAAACTGCACTCATTTAACGGTTATCCCCTTCACCTTTTCAAGATCTGAAACTGGTGAGGTTGGGATCCCATACAATCTTAGCTGTCATCAGATTCATATTATTGACCGTAAGTAACCAAGTGCAAAAATCGTTTTCCCTATTGCACTTTTTCATATTATAACACATGTATTATGCAGTTGTAAACTTATTTTTTTTATAAAGTACCACACAACCTCATCATCATGATCATAACCGCCATACCACCACGGCTAATTTACAACTACCCATCTTCTCAAACAACTTTATAGGCATACATTATGCATTTTCATCTTCTGCTTTTCGTTGCTGCATATAAACACAAACTAATCTTATATATGCTTCAATTTTTTTCAAACTTTTGTGAATGTGCACTCGCATATTATAGCCATTTAAAAAACAAAGCCATCAAAACAATCCAATATAATGTAACTATAAGGTGATGTATGAGGGGAAAAATCAGAAAAACTAAATAATGTTCATACTACATTACTATGCTCATTCACCCATATACCGTTCTTTTTTATGTACTCACTTATCATCATCATATGTGTGTGTGTCTCTAAACTTAACTGCCTAATAATAAGATTCAAGAATGAAGACACACACACACACTCATTCAGTCACTCAAGTATATTATAAGTACGTATATAATATTAATAACAATAAATAAAGATGTACTTCACGAGCGAATATCATTATTCAGTCAGTCAAAAAAAGTTTTTTGGTAGTCAGTGACGCCTGATCCTGTCTGACTTTATGCGTGTCTTACATTATTCTTTTGCTCGTCTTAATATAAATGCGAAGCTGGCTAACACCAGTGCAACTACACAACTCATCATCATCATCATGTTTTGCATAATCTACAGCGAGCAGCAACAACTCTAGCATTTTGCAAAAAGAGGCTATATAGTACTAGAAATTGCATGGGACACACTTCCCGTTTTCTTCGCAGAGTTGTAAAACGTTTACAGTTTTTGAAATGTGATGGTGGTGATGATGACTTCTTTTACTTGAGCTCATTAAAGTTTTTTTTCTCGTTGCAAAACTGTGCTCTCTGCTGAATATACTTACGAAAATAATATATGCTATATGGTTGTGTATTTGTACTTCATATTCATCTTTCCATCCATTCACACCAACAATTTATATCAGTATATATATAAATGTACATTCTCCTGAGAGAGTTGTAGTTTGTAGTGTGATGTGATGATGTCTTCATTTCAGAACAATAACAATAACATAACGTGAAATGACAAGTAGTGTCATTGCTTATAGCTCAATTTGAATGGGATGCTACTAGTACTCACAGTTGCACAGCAGTTAGAATGGAGAGCTTCAGCTCTCTTGAAGCTCTACAAATTTGGAGATGCATATTACGCATATGAGAATGAGAAGAGCGTGCATAGTAAGATGATAATTTAATGATGAGAAATGGTGATTAGCGAATATGATGGATTCCCTGGCTTCTTTTGTGACAAGGATCTAATAACGATAAAAGAATTGCGTGTGTGTGGCTCTCTTTCTAGAGTTCCCAAGAAGATGGACAACTCAACGGTTTTTTGCTTTCCATATTCAGCACAAATCCCATCATAATTGCTGTCAACAAAATCATTACAATTTGGAAAAAAACGTATGAGGAAACAGATTCAGAATTCAGTGTATGAGCTTTTCACATTTTCTTGGGAATGGAAATCTGCACTCATTCAATGAGTCGTTTTAAGATTCGTCCATAAAAATCCTCCTCTCAACCTCATCTGGTTTGACAGTGAGAGAGAGAGAGAGTAATACCAACTATCAGTATTATATCCGTACATCTAAGATGTATTACGGAAATGACATGCTGTTTCAGCGTCTTCTTTTTGGCATATAAAAAGCATCATCATGATCATCATGTGTGTGCGAAAAAAGCTTAGATGCGAGCAGAGAGGAGCCTAAGCAGTAATAGTTGTCGTCGTCATGAGTTTATAAACGAGTGAAGTAAAGACGGGTGATTCCAAATTTAGCCATGTGATCATCCATGGATTGTTGATGATGATGGCAAAATGAAAAACAGCTCAGCACATATACATACAACATAATATCATCTGACTTTAATGTACTAACAAAAACTTAATGGCTATGATCTGATGATGCTGATTTTTTTTCGTGTATGGATTGGATTGGAAGCATCATTGTAATCTTTATCATCGCATCTTCTTCTCCACTCTCTGCCTCCTTCCTATATCCCCTTCTGTAGTGTATTAATGTTGATTATGATGCTGAAACTGTTTGATGATAATGATATTAATGATGACGATGTAGTACTATATCCGTACGTATGTATCTCTGTAAGTTTCTCAAAGTAGCACTCAATTTTTTTACAGGATATTTCTCTGCTACTAAAGCTATGTTGTATGTTGCGTACCATCCTGGCATCATATTATTATTGCTATATCTGAAGAGCTTTTTATTTCTGAGTAGCTGATAAAATGCTTCCTTTTTGCTGTAGTAGAGTAGTGCTAGGTATCTTCTTACCCCTTACATATATACAGATGCTCGCTTTAAGAGCTCACTTGGCATCATTTCCCGTCGCTTTAATCGGGAAAGGCGCCGTGTGGTCCGACTTCGCAATCAAAAATCTTTTATTTTTGTTTGCACTATCCTATATTCTACATATTATGCACATCATCTATAGTTTTTGCACACGCACTCCAATACACAATTATCACACTCAAATGAAGATGATGATTCTCATGATCAGCAGCATCATCATCATCAGCCTTGTGATACTTGTGATGCTGTGTGTGGTTCGGCAAAATGCAATGTTTTCCATCAAAAATTGTGTACATAACCCAGATTTTGTGGGCATCACGTCTCCATCCAAACACATGAATGCTTTCACACCTTGTACCGATCTCACACACATTTGTATTGTGTGTTTGCTTTCCCTAACAAAAAGGGAGATCCATGTGTAACTTAATGACATCATCTTTCCCATACCCTCACAAAAACTGTGGGTGACATGATAGGTCGTGGGAACGAGCAAAACCCAAATATACTGCATCTCTCCTTCTCTAAAAAAATCAATTTAATTCGAAGAAATTAAATTTTGCAAGTTTCTTTTTTTAGTCTGACTGTGGGACAATTTATTTTATCAGAGAAGTCATTTATTTCTCTCATTTCGAGTCATTTAATTATTATCTCGAATTAGGTTTTCCCTCAGTGTGGCAAAATGTCAATCAAAGCCTTCATTATCTGGAGCCAGCCAACTAATGTCGATATTTTCACGCAATTTACACATTCGTGTGTACATATATGAATAGGGACAAAGTGGCATATGTACTCATGGGTATATTCCGTATACATATGCTTACATAAGCCCCTGTGTCTAGTGTCTATGTCTTGTCTTTTTCCGTTCTGCCAAACTTTCAACGACTTCACACGGCTGCATCTGTGCATGTAATGCATGCAAAAAAAACTTACTAGTGCAGAAGAAGAGTAGAGTGGAACGCACTAGCTTATGATGCTCTCGTATTTTTGTAAATCGTAAGACTTTGAAACATATTAGCCCATTCACCAAAAAATCCAAAGTAAATAGATTTTTGTACAGTTCACCAGTTGATCCACTCTCTACAAACAGTGGAGTGGAGAGTGAACTAGGTACGTGCGCTGTTGCGTTTTTTTTGTGTTGTCAGTTGCCTCGTTTCAAATCGGAAATGTCTAATGTGTACATGCACCCTCAAACACATTTTTCTTTCTGGTGACACATGAGTACATGTACGTTGGCAATAGATAAGAGTTCAAAACAATAATATAATTCCACACTCACGCCCATAACCGTATAGAAAAAAGTCAGCCAAAAATTATCCGACTGACTTTTCACTATTCTACTTATATGTTACAGATACAACACACTGTACTGTATCCACTTTCATTGTAGGAAGATTCATATTCTTTTCACAGTAGTGCCGCATTAAAACACGAGGTTTTTTCGCTCATATTAAAAAACACATAGATAATGGATTGCATTGTATATTCAGCAGACAAAATGGATTTAGACTATGAATCCTCATGGGGAAAGCTCCGAAACCCAAGTTTGAAACCTGGCCAAAGTCAACCTTCAGGACAGGAAAAGTTTTTTTTGCCTTGCAAAAGATATTGAAGCTTTTTTATTATTAAATGAACATGCCAAACTTTGGGAAAGAGAGTGAAGCCTCTGTCTGTCGTTCTTCATCTGTCGACATCAGCAAATCAGCATATGGGATATACTCGTTCGTACATGTATGTTTACGAAAGGCATTAAACCTACTTAAGCGCGAGATGACTAACTGTAAACTGTAATGTGTAGTACAACCCGTGATTTTCCCTCTCTATTAAAGAGCATAACACTTTGATTCACATCCATATATCTACGTACATCTGTCTACAGAGGAAATACACTCGCATCAAAATACGCTACCAATTTTACAATCAGTCCAAAGTGCAAGTGATTTTCAATCACAAAATTGTGATTCAATGAAAATTTAAATGAATTGGCACATGAATCGAAAAGCTTATATGCATTCACCTTAGATTATAGAAAACCCTTTCCGGATCCGATACGGATCTGTTTCTCTTCCTACAAACTTCTAGACTTTTTAAAGCAAGATGGTTCCAATATACTTTTGCTTCAAACTTTTTTGTCGTCATTACATTATCTAATATGAGCATCTGCTGAAGCTGCTGGTACAAGCTTTCATTGAAGAAATTTAAATACTCAGTGATAGATTTAAGATGGAAAAGTTATTAAAATTTGACTTAATGCGAATTAAATTAATTTATTAGTCATTTTGTTACAACATCAACTTCGTAGAAAACAAAAATGACCATTGGTACAATGCACCGAAAGACTGCGTACAGGTTTTTGTTCCGTCTTGCAATAGTTTAAGTTGTGTGTAAATGGGTTTTCATCTTTGCGTGTGAGACTGAAGTTAACATGGATCCGAATAACATGGTACGTATCAACTGAATGTTTTGATGTTTTAAAATTCAGGGACCGTTCCATCCATCTATAACGCTTATGCTTTAAAATCCCGTGATGTGTACTGAAAATACAACTTTTTTACTATTGATGTTGCTGAACACAGAAAACGACGCTTTTCTCGTGGGCATACAGCTACATGTATACACGTACACATATCTAATCTGTACTCAAGCTGAAAAGAATCATTGGTGCAGTCAGGGCACTTGTTACCACCAAAACGTAACACCAGGTTTATCCTCCTGCTCCGAAAGATACAAGGACAGTGGTAGACAATCAAGATAAAGTAGAAATATCGTCATATGTTATACTGCCTACGAAACTGCTACATACACAGAAAACTATATATTGGGTATAAGTTACGTGATGATAACATTTTGTGGATGTGTGTGAACGTCAAGAGAGAAACAAGGAGTGAAGTATAAAAAAGATACAAAAGGCAATGGCCATGGTGCATTCGCATTCTACCTGCCTCAGGAGTCTCTGATGATTGTGTGAGCACAACAAATTTCTTATTCAGAAGTCCTGCCAGCTTGTACTTATCAACAGCAACCCTCAGTACATACCCATATAATACATAAGGGTTGTAAAGGAAGATTGTCCATTGCAACAAACCAAAGCATCATCATCATCATCGTCATTATCATGCTCATAACACTACCTCAATCATGGTCATGCAATGAATACATGACAAACACCGTACAATCTTTTTTCGCTCTCTCTCTCTCTCTCTTCAGAAGCAAAAGGAGGAAGAAAAATACGGATATATAATCAATCACGTATAATATAGCGCTAATAATATTCTTTCCATAGCTCCAAATCCGACCTCTTTTCTTAAGCCATATACTTCAATTCTATTTCGTCAAGTCCCCAGAATCTATTTGGGTGCTTACTCTAATACAATCTACATAAATAAACGTAAATTGATGATAGTTAAGTACATATAATGCAAAATAAGAGATCGTGTGGACATGAAACGATCTGGATAAATAGTCAAAGTATTCCCCATGCTCAAAATATTTGACTTGGGTTGGAATGTTTTTGAGAGAGGGATGACAGCGGTGATGAAAACACGACTTTTTTTTGTAAATTTACCACGTTCATTACAGGTACACACATAAGTACATCATACATCTATATAGACAAAAGATATAAAAACTGTTTGTTTTAACAGATGTGCATCTCACAGCTTCATCCTGAAGTTTCTTTACAGTGAACCTTTTGTACCTGTTCATCTACATCACCGGCACTTGTAGGGCCAAGCATGATACAAAAATATTCAACATTTTATGTTCACTATATGCACACTGGACTCGAGATTAAGGAGGAGTGAGTGAGAGGAGCAGAAGAAGAAGAAGGGGTAAGAAACAAAATAAGAAAGATTTTATTCTCCTTTCGTTCGTTAAACACTTCTTCAGCTACTTAAGAATTCTAAGCTGGGAATAACAATAAGCACGGCCTTGAAATTCTGAAGGTACAGAGTTTTACCTGCTTTTCCTACTTTAGAGTCTTGTTTTTAATTCTTAATTCCATTCTCTTTCCCTTGGAATTCCAGCTTCCAGTTGTAACGATCGTCATTCCTTTGCATTCAATGATGCATGGATACATACGCGTATTTGTAGGTACATAAGTACATCAGTACATGTCATATATATTTGATACGAGTAAAACGAATGAACACATTCTTTTCTTTGGATTCATCATCATCATCAGATTATAGAATACTTTGTAAAGCTCAGCAGCATTTAAAGCGGTTAATCGTGTTATTCGATTTTATTTGCTTGCAGTTTACTCTGAGCTGGTTAAGACCACAAGACAAACGTTTCATTTCCTGTTGTAATTACAATGCATATATGCGTAACCAATTTACATTACGGATGCAGGTAAAGGTAGGGACAGAAAGAACTTGTTTTAGACATCCATATTATCTGGCTATCTACTTGATAGCATATGGCGTGCTCGCAGGGTGTCCCAAAAATCTCATTTGAGCATTGTCAAGGGCAGCAGATTATACTGTATTTTTTCTTGCATCAAAACCCATCCCATCATATCAATAATGTAGTGGCTACACCATCGATTTGATCGACGACGCAGCTAACTTCCGCATGTGATCAATTTTTTGCTACTGATTCTCACTCACTTCGAGTTAGTAGTAGACATCATTTTTTGTGAATGATTCCGTCTGGCTTTTTGTAGGTATATGTCTGCTGCATAATTATGGTTTTTGGCATCTTTTTACATGACGTAGAAAAATATACCGAAACTATTGGCATTGCTTTTGTGATGTAACAAGAAAATATATATCATTAGTAGTATTTCAAAAAAAGGCTTACTTGATGAAATAGACTTGGCCTTCAGCGGTACAAGCCTGCTCCCAACCTGGGGGTAGAGGATCTTCTGAGAGGTTGCCCGAACTTCCAGACTGGAGAGATGGAGAAGCTTGACCGACATGGGACTGGGCTACGGAGTAGGTTTGTTCGAGGGTTGCGGGTGAGCTGTGAGCCCGGTGATGACCACCTGCTCCCATCGCTCCATTATTCGTCATTGGACTTCTTCTGCAAACACAAAAAAAGTTGAAAGTAAAATTACCATGCATATGCATATACTATCATCATCTTCATGCTCTTAATACTCTCTGTACCTTTCACACATAATTTAATTTTCATGTTGATTACAAGTTTATATAATAATAATCATAATGATTACGTGTCAAAAATTGTTTTTCAGACGTTTCCAATGACTAATTGGAATGGGATGGGATCACATCGTATACATATCTGATAGGATACTATAAAGATGAGCATGAACATCTACACCATCATGAATTACAGCACTGACACTGCATGACAAACGGACTGACGTCATTAGTTGCTCGCTCAAGTGTACAGTCACTAGTCACAGTGCATGTATCATCCTTCATGACATTATTTACATTTTATCTCTCCTGAGTTACTTTTTTATATCCCTTTTTTCCTCTCTAATCATAATTCACTAGCCCGACAACCGAATTATAATAATCAAACCATGATGTTAACAGATGACGGTTCTTTTTTTCTTCTACACAGTTTATACATGTTTTTGACCTGTGTCAATAGTGTGATAACAGCTTTCAATTCAACCTTCTTTTTTATTCTGCCAACAATAAATTCATATGCTTCTATTCATCTCAGCTCACGTTCTAGATTGCCTTCTTTACACTATAATGTACTTTAAGTAAAATCACAAAAATAAATTTTCAAGCTGAAAATTACCAAAATCAAATGCATAAAAATTGTATTAAACATATATATTATCTTATGGATGAGTAAAGTATAATATATACATTACTTCACGAGCAAGACGGACAAGTACGTTTTATTTTCGTTTCGTGAAAACTGTACACAGAGAAATATATAGCTTGTTGTGCAATGCAACACACCACGAAAACCTCATAAAACAATCATTCCTATTCACTTTGATTTCATACAGACAACTTTATGACTCTTTTTTCGCTTATGACGGTTTTCGAATCAAACACACACGTTCAGTGTTCACTAGTAATCATGTGGTATTTCTCTCTCCTGTCCCAAAAATAAATAAAAAATATCAAATGTGTTGCAGTATAGTATTATGAGCCTATCGATGATGCCGTGTTGTTGTTGGTTTATACTATATTATGAAGTACCCATATTTTTACTTCATATTATATATCTGTTTACCATTTTGAATTGAAGCTCTAACGAAAAAGTATCCATCCATGCACAAAGATAGAGATTATATCTATATGTGTTTATATATACACTAATTTTTCTCTCATATCAAACAAATATAACGTTTTGCATCAAACTTGGCAACTTGAGAATATTATGTTGGCAGTTTTTCAGAGGTAAAGGTCTGCAATTTGTTATTTCGGCTCATGGTCGTATCATATCATATCATACGTATATATACTAGAACCAGAGAGTCAAGACGATATGTAATGTAATGTATGATAAAGTTTTTTTTTCTGTGAGTAAAAGTACCACACATTTTCAAACTTTCATTGCCCATCCGAAAATCTCCTTCCGTTCCTTCATTTGAGTTTGCGATTGATATGAAAAAAAAGTATTTATATGAATTTTGGCTAGCCAATGTGCAACGATAATGATATGATGATGCTGATATGATACGCCAGGCAAGACTCTGACTCTCATTCATATTTCATGGTGTGTGTGATGCATGATGGCGCAAAAGAAAGATTAAAAAACTGCCTGGATCATTTAATACAGCTTCATATTTTTCGAAATGTTAAGTAATTTGAAAAACAGACTCAGCCAAGCAATAGCAAACTCACTATACTACTTTACCGTTGTCCGTAAAAACTTGAAGTAAAAAGACTTGCTGTTGACATACGACCGGACTAGTGTGTGTGTACATTACATGCAAATAGGTGATAGCTGCACTTTTGCATGTATAAACTCAATGTGCATCAATGCTAAAGCAAAATGCACACCTTCATGACATGACACACATGACAAAGATGAAGCAAGACTTATCTCTATCTCTCATACCTCTTGCATGCTAATATCGTTAAAATGCATCGGACTGAGATTCAGTCAGCCGAAATTTTGAGGCTGTGGTCCGTCCGTTAATTTGGCAATCAAAAAGTGTAGATATTCGATGTGCATAAGAATCTATACCGAGAAGAGGTGCATCAGAGAACCTCACGGTAGTGTAGCGTAATTCATATATTTTATTATTATTGCAAACTGCTTGCGTCTTACTGAAGAGAGCTAAACGAATCAAGAAGCAAAGCCCCATTC
>JAANSM010002488.1:0-14903 GCA_036850725.1 Orchesella villosa
TACAAAAATATTTATAGCACTCGTTCCATGCTGTTGTTCCGCTCCGTTTTAAGCTTGGCTTGTAGAGTGCAGTTTGATGACCAGGTACATCCCACTCTCGTCTACTGCGATTTCTATTTGTAAAAAAACATCGAATAATGTCAAATGTCTTTTTTTGCACAAACTTTAATAGACTGAGCATCTTCCTCTCACAAACAAAAAACCGTTAGCAAATCTAACTTCTCCAAAAATTGATTAATATCAACTTCAGCTAATTTAGATTTTGCCAGATTTTTAGTGAGAGTAAGCAAGAAATAAGCTAGTACAAATACATTGATTTTATTTTGAATGGTGGAACCGACACCTCATAAACTTATAACGAAACCAGTAATACTAATTACATACACTGATAGTAGTTTTTATAATTCTAATTGATAGCTAATCGTTGGAAGTTGCACCATACACTTTAGCCTCATTTTGCAAGTTCGTATTGAGTTACTGAATTACTTGGCGGGAAAATAAATTACTTACGTATTCAAAAACTATTCTACGTATTCTTTTTTAAACTGTATGTGTAAACCAAACCAAGTAATGTGCTGACTTTCACTTTCAGCGTAATTAGTGAAGCTTTCTACTTTTCTATTAATAACTTTTATTATATGATATGGCCAATTTAAAACTACTATTTGATGAAGAATGTCGAAATAATTCTTCATACTGACTTTCAATTGCATGACCGATTTATAGGTGTACTATATGGGTAGAAATCGGTCAATAGTCAATGCATGTGTATGTAGTGAAGGGACTGCGTACGGTAAGACAGACGGACAAACTTGGTAGAATTATAACTTGCTGTATATTACAGTTACATAATAATTGTTATAGTTATAGTGCTTTGTGTGTTTGGTCACAGCTACGTATCTACCTTGATTACCAGCAATTATATACGCATCTCTTTGTTAACTACAGCGAAGTCAGCGATAAGAAATTATTTATCCCTGAAGGTGGAAGTACAGCCCATTCAGAGAACGTTGCGGCTCATAAATATAGTTCAATGGAAGCTGCCGAAGAAGATTCCCTTGACTGCTTATACATAGACGAATCAACAGGAAACAAAAGTTGCAAAAAATGGGATAGTAATAACGGCGTAGTGTCGTTGGATTCTCAGAGTAGAAGTCGTCCTAAAGATGTGAAGCATCGGCATTACAAAAGCAAGCATAAAAAGCACACGCATGAATTTCTGAACCAGTTACGAAAACATAAACACAAGTACTTAAGTAAGGATATTCACATCAACGATCATTCTACTGATGGTTTGAAAACCATAGCCAAGAATGAAAAGAACGTATTACTCAACGACGCATTAGCAGGAGCTTTGGATGGAATGGAGGAGCTAATCAAGTCTTCAAATTATGCAGAACGAGTTGCTCAATCACAGTAATAGCAACAACTTAGATGTATTCCTCAGCTCACAAGTCGTGAGCCCTGGCGAGTGCTAATACGTTACTTAGCAATGCGATATCACGTTTATAATATTAGTAGTGGCGTTGAGCATGCGTGTATACAGCAAAGCAAGCCAGGGATCACGACTTACAAGCTGACGAGTAGATACCGTATCGACATGATCAAACAAACGACAAGCACTAGTGATTTGAAGTTAATGAAAATATGTTTTGTAATTATAGATGCACACCCGTTGCTGTAAGGGAAACGATTGTTAGTTTAGGAGCGATGACGGACAGCATCCTGCCAAAAACTCCTCATGAACTAGATGGGGAAGTGCTTGAAATCAGACATGTTTATCAGGATGACGATTACAGTATGATATTCGTTGGTATTTGATTTGCATGTATTTAGTATTGTTTTCAGTTTGATTACAATACTATGTTTTTTATTACAATAATAGTTTACCTTCCACTTGTTGGATCAGACGATGAAAGTAAAAGCAGTCAAGTTAGCCAAAAGAAAAAGCGCACAAGAGATGATGATGATGAAACTTGGTCACCGTCTGGAAAATGTGGTAATGTGGGCACGCGGAATTCGAAAGTTACCAGACAGCATGCCAAAAGGAAATCTGTAGAAAAGGGTTTGATGGAAGCTGCTTCGAGACCACTAATAATACAGGTATTTTGCGCAAAAAGTGGATAATTTATATGTGAATTCCCTGTATCTGTCTGCGTTCTACAGTTTAAAATAGGCCTTGAATTTCAAAGAGTTTTCTAAGAGACTTTCCTCGCGAGTTAATTGTTGTGTCATACGATTTTCTTTCTGATAAGAGAAATTTAGTTTTGTTGAGCTCATCTGGGATACGGCTTTGTTACCCATCCGTGCGTTGAAGTCCCCTCCTATTACTAGCGAGGAACATGCGCCTTTAGTATGCAGATACAAAGAGTCCATGAACTCATTAACTAGCTGATTGTACATAGGTTGTGGAGGGATGTAAACGCACGCAATGGTAATTGTCTGCCCGGTATGTCTTTTTGGACGACAAAAGATCCAGTTTGTGTGTATTTCTAAATCATATTCCAAAGAGAATATTACCTTTCGGTATAGTAATATCAGTCCACCCTTATCTTCCATGTTGCTTGTCTCTCGTTCCATAGCTTACTATGGACTCGTAATCATTTAAAAAGTTAGATATTTTTTGATTTGCTCCATCCAATTTTTTATAAATCCTATAACTGCTGCTGTGGTTATTGTTTTTCTTTCTTCCATGTCTAGATCATTCACGTTTTTAATTGCATGGCAGTTCCAGAATGTTATTTTCATTTTGTTTTTGTCGGTGTAATTTTAAAGAGGTGAAGAATTGTCGTCATCCGATTCGTCGTGTTTAGATACTGACTGGGAGTAGCTGACGATTGGATGGTTTAGACTTGTTTTATAGGCGACGATGCTTTCGTCAGTAGTATCGATAAAATTCTTGCTTCGCGTTTCATTTCGATATATTGCAACCTATGATTTTCTTCAGAGAAAGTTTGGCCCTGACCTTTGACCAACCTGACCTGATACAAAATCTCTCTTAATTTAATAAAAGTTATTGATCTAATGTGAATTCTGGTTAAAACAGAGTTAAGAAATTTCAAACTTTTCGTAAGATGCATACGTTTCTTATAGTTAATTATTGAGACAATCATGGGTCATACTAGGTCATTAGCATGGTTGAAATACACTAACCAGTCGCTTCATTTTTTGCATCACATGCTATACTTTTCTTCAATAATAAAATGTTGACGTTGAATTTTGACCTGCAAAGTCAAATCGATTTTACCCATCTCCGGATTCATCTAAACAGTAGACATAAGTTATGGATTAGTGGAAACGGTGACACCTTTAACCTTGAAAACATCAACTAACTAATTTTGGTAATTCATAAGGGAAAAACCATATCCATTCATTACCAGATTCATAAGCTTATTTTATATTTTTAGTACAGAATTATTTAACTTGATTTTTAAGATGTTCATATCCTAAATCTGGACCTAACTCTCAGTTTATTTTAAGGCAGTTTATTCCACATAATAGCACCACGGTAGCAGGAAGAGCACTTAAAACATTTAGAGTTAAAACTTGTTAGTAGTCGTACAAGAGGGACCTTTCTTGAATATTGCCTGTCAAAAAGATTAAGTGCACCTTTTACAAATAATATATATGTATTTTTTTGTACCCTTCCCTTCTTTGTTTCACCGTCATAAAATTAAGATCTAAACGAATTTTGTCAATCTGTTCTTTTTGGATTTTTGAAGTCCTACGCTTTCTGTTTAAACTTGAAAAGACAGACTGACGGGTTTATACACAGACAAAGACAAAATAAATAACCCATCCAATAAATTGTTTGCAAGAAAGGTAGATACGCAGATGTTGCTGTTACGGAACTACTTGACGAATTCAAAAAGTACTAAAACTACTTGATAAATTTCCAGCACGCAAACGACTGAAAACGGACTATACAACTCGTAACACATCACCCAACCTGTGCATACCTTCTCAGCGCGTCTCATCAGCGACTACTATCTACCTTAGACCTCCAGCCATATATAACAATATTACACAAGCACGAAAACTCACTATCCTGTGTCCCCTTTTATGTACGTCTAATCCGCAGCTAAAAATAGTCGGGTAGCCGACTAAATAGCTGAGTAAGAGCCTAAATTGTCAGTGTCGCCAGAACAAAGGCCAAAACGCATAAAAATGGGTCTAGAAAACCGTACAGTCGGTTCGCCAAGGACAATGCGGACACCCATTAAAACTCCCCATCAAGTAAATACCGACGAAGACTGGAAAAACGACATAAAAAAATCCTTAGCAATACCGTAAGCATACAGAAAGATGTGAAGGAATTGAAAGAAATTGCCGAAAAGACTGACAAGCGAATCTTAGACTTGGAAAGTGAAAATGAAAGCCAATGTGGACAGTTACAAGAAGCACAGGATGCTATACTTCAGCTAGAAGAACGAGCCAACATAAATTACCTGGTCGTGAGTGGCATCACCGAAGAATAACATGAAACAGAGGAAAGACTACAAGGAAAGATAAACCACATGATAAATAATGGAATGCAACTCCCATTTAAATGCCAAAATGCTAGAAGACTCGGTAAACCAAGACCTTGACAACTATACTTGACAGATATGGAAACCCGCGTCCGCGGCCCGTCAGGATTTACTTCGTCTCTGTTGAAGATCGGCACAGTGTATATAGACAAGACAAGACACCCAAGGGGGTATTCGTAAATCGAGACCTACCAAAGCTACAGCGTGGCATCAACAAACTGATTCGAGACGCATCAAAAGAAGCAAAAGAAGAGAACCGGCAGGTAGAAAGAAAAAGAAACGGCTATGGAATATTAATCGACGGTGTCCAGTTGCACTATACCCAGCTTCAAAAGTCTGACATGGTAATGGACTCCGAATCAGCATAGGAAAACGGCCGGCCCACACACACAATTGTACATAGCCCCTAAAAACAACAAAAATAATTCACAAAGCGGTACCCAACAGCGAGCTCAAATTAAACTCACATTTTGGAATATTCACGGAGCAAACAAAAATATTATATCCCTTGACAGCACGGACAGGCAAACAATGACCTCCCCATCCATCATCGGCTTGAGCGAAACATGGGTTGATGAATCAAGCATTGTACTACCGAAGTATCTGTCAAAATACAAACAAATTTCTAGCCCAGCCATTCGAGACAGTCAATATGGGAAATGCAAAGGAAGCGTAACAATTCTTAATGACAGCAACTTGGACATATTGCAGCAACATATCGGATCATGTGTAGGCTTAGAAACTGAACCCAAAAAATCAATATCGTCTCTACCTACATCCCCCCTGATAAAATATACGACAAAATTATTCTCGACCTTGCAGATTCAATTGATGTCCTTTGTCTAAGTACCAACTATTGGAGAATCATCAAAGGGGATTTCAACTCTAGACTCGGAGATGCAAACCTAATCCCACAGGACCTTAATGAGAATCTAAACCCTAGATGAAAATCGAATGATAATATAGTGTCCAGCCGCGGACAAATTCTTACTGTAATATATGCGTGTTACGCGCAGCGCCATATATGCACAATGCAAATAAAAGTAGGCTGTAATGATAAAGGAACACAGTTTTGGACGCAGTCGTTTCCTTTTCATATCAGGTTTGGCTGTGTGTGTGATTTTGATCATTAGATACAGTTGAGTTGTCATAATTTTGCCACTTAGGTCTCGTCCTACTGAACGGCAGAACAGTATTTGACACCGCAATGTGTGTGTGATTTTGATCATTAGATACAGTTGAGTTGTCATAATTAGTAGTGACAGTAGTGCAAGCTCTAATGATTCTGAATAGAGAAACAGTCAAAAAGGAAAAGGAAGCATCATTCGGATGAATGTGTATGGAAAGGAATACTCAGCCAAAATAGATTTCCCCGTGCTACTCAACATTACAGAGCTCTTGTCATTCCATGTAAACCCACACGAGCTCAATGAGCTTTTCAATTCCATATTTTCCAAGAATTATACCCGCTAGAGAAAACTTGTGGGGCTCTGATCCATGGAATTGTGCATACATACTGTGAGGGAGAAATATCGTGTAATAAATACCCTATACCTAAAGCGACACCCGTCCTCAATCTATTTACGTTTTTCGATTTAATTTACACCTTTTACCTTCATACATTTCCGATATCTTCTTGCATACCTCACCTCATCCAAATTGGAACTTAGTTCCTTCCAATCTAATTTATATTACCGACTGGAATATTATTCTACATATGTGTAAATGCAAAAAAAAAATGTTTTGCGCAGGTAGACACACTTATTCACTCAGTTGTGGCACAACTGACAAAAGTTTTCTAAACTATGTCAACCTAAACCCTGCAAGGCTTCTCTTCCTTTTACGCTCTCCAGCATTTTTGACACTCGCAGAGACACTTTACAATGGTTTCAGGAGAAAAAGTGAAATGCATGATGCTAATTAATGAGTTTCTTCATATGAGGATACCGTTGCTGCTGATGATATGATACCGCAATCAAGTGTTTTCTACGTAATTAATTTAATAGGACATGGAAAAGTTTTGCTAAGGTCTTGTCGTTTGTTACAAAATGTTACTACAGAAGCTACCACATAGCTAAGCCATTCAAGTTCATCCAACTGTGCGAAGCGTTACAAATCTAGTATAACCGTGTGACGCATCTTGGCAATGGATCCTTGAAATACCCGAAAACATGAAATTCTTATCATCCTCATCATCACCTCATTACCAAACTACCACATTACACATTTCATGGCATAATCATCAAATCAAAATTCACTTTCAATTCTCTCATAGGAACTAGTTAACTACTTAGTCACCAGGAACAAAAGAAATTATGCTCTACTATACTGTTACTATTATTATCATTGAGCATTTATATAAACTCCGTGTTCCAGTTCCAGATACCTTTCGGTTCTCCAACTACTCTTGGGTGTAACGCAGAAAATTCTACAGCACAGCGAACAGAAGCATGTATATGTACCTTACCCTCGACGACCTTGCTCATTAACAGTTTGCTCCTTTGGCGTTGTTAATTGTAGTTTAGTTTTCTGCAGTTATGAATACAATATATTAAAAATAATATTAAGAAATAAAGTTACTCGTATTTAACTCGTTAATTTAGTACAAGATATATTTTCACTATGAGATAAAAATGCACCGTGCACAGGACTGCTAATTTGGTAAAACACAACAATAAAAGGAGCAGAGATTGCATAAAGTGGGGTGATTGTTTACAAAAATATATGACGATGATGGAGACGGTTAGGAAAGTTAAAACTTTCCTTCTGTGGCTGATGGCTATGAAATTAAATGAGCACAGTTGTAAATTAGCTAAAACAACAGT
Source organism: Orchesella villosa (assembly GCA_036850725.1). Taxonomy (NCBI): domain Eukaryota; kingdom Metazoa; phylum Arthropoda; class Collembola; order Entomobryomorpha; family Orchesellidae; genus Orchesella; species Orchesella villosa. The sequence continues at coordinate 7,355 of JAANSM010002488.1, forward strand.
AAGAACTATACTTTTTCTGTGCAGATGAATTCATCCCGAAAAATTTAGTTTCGTAAAATTTGCTAAGATAAATTTTCCCCCATTATATGAAAATGACTTTAACTTGACCCGCTGCTTGTTTATTATCGCGTAGTTTGCATAAAACAAGGGAAATCGTGTATCCGCTTATTTAAAAAAATGTTCAAAAAGCATTTTATGTTTTATATATACGTTTTATATAGAAGAATATAAGCATGGGAGACCAAGTGAGTGAGTAAAATTTTTTTGAATAAAAAAATGGACAATAATAATATGAGGTGGAATGTGAAAGGAAATGGAGTGAAAGGAAGTGGATCTCTCCGCTGGGAACGAATTGTTACTCCACTGTCTACTGCTCCTCATGTTTAGTATAAATACACTCCGTAATAGGCTTTTTTGTTTTTATAAGGTGCAAAAATAGACGAGGAAACTCTAAGCTATGTTTTTATAATGTGTTTATTTTATACTGCTCTATGAATGGTGATCGTGATACATTATATGATATATAACGTGTGTGTATATGAATGTACGTGAAATTGTAAGTCCATATTTCCCCCCCACGTGAGTGGGTCCACACTACACTCTCCTGTCATCTTCATTTTTACTTTAGTATCCAAAATAAAACATTCAAATGAAGCAGAAATATTTTTTCCTTGCCAAGTTGAACAAGCGGAAGTGAAGGAAAAAGACAGGAACAAATTTTTCGAAAGCCCTAAAACTACAACCAAAACTGTGCGTTTCACTGCGCTCAGCTTTTCCTACTCTCTTCTTTTTTTGGATGAAAGGATCAGTTCACCATTTTTTACAGACTGTTATAGGTGTACATCAGAACAAAGTACTATAGGTAGTGGATATTTATTTATACGAAAAAATCCCAAAGTACAAAAAAATGGTAAGTTTTTAGGTGACTAGTCCCTTGTTTCTTTAAATCTGACATTGTCGTTCCGTTTTTCCTTTTCGTGTTCACTTTCTTTTTCTATCCGAGAAAAAGTTCATTCTAAATCTGCATGGATGCTCGCTCATTCATTCATATGGACACATACACGAACATCACAAATCTAATATCTAAGCGTACGGATACAAAGTAAGAGTGAAGACGAGTACATACATATAATATGCTGTATACAAAAGAAGACACCAAAGAAAACTTGGTTTGTACACTCTATTCACATACAGATGTATGGCCTATATGCATGATCCTGATGATATATCTGTATTCTCTAGTCCGGCAGCGGACAAAAAAATGTATTTTTTGCTGTAAAGGATCTTGTTATGAAAGGGAGAAAAGGCCATTCTTTATTTTTCACGTCGGAGAAGACTTTCTCTTGCAGTATATTTTTATCGTTGGGACAGATCCCTTTTTAAAAAATGGATGCTCGCTCATTCATTCATATGGACACATACACGAACATCACAAATCTAATATCTAAGCGTACGGATACAAAGTAAGAGTGAAGACGAGTACATACATATAATATGTTGTATAGAAAAGAAGACACCAAAGAAAACTTGGTTTGTACGCTCTATTCCCATACAGATGTATGGCCTATATGCATGATCCTGATGATATATCTGTATTCTCTAGTCCGGCAGCGGTAGAGGACAAAAAAATGTATTTTTTGCTGTAAAGCATCTTGTTATGAAAGGGAGAAAAGGCCATTCTTTATTTTTCACGTCGGAGAAGACTTTCTCTTGCAGTATATTTTTATCGTTGGGACAGATCCCTTTTTAAAAAAGATTTTTTAGCCTGCTTTCTCTTTTTTTATTCCTCGTGAAAAAGGAGTAGGAGGAGGAGTGATAATAATAATATAAAGGATGCCAGTTTGAATCACCATTTCTCAATTGCTCCGTTTCCTCACTACTTCTTCTTCCTTCTCTAATTCCACCTTTTGCAACGAAAGGATAGACCGAAATGACAAAGGCCTTTTTCTTCTCTCTCGCTCTCCGAGTTACGCATTCAAAAATCCATTTCTGGCTCGGATTTCTTCTCATTTCTATCCACATCCATTCCTTGTCTCATTTTGATTTTAGTACAATTTGGCAGGATTCCTGGTGTAGTTGAACCTTAATGTCATGACACGGCATGACATCAAACAAGACGATATGGGACGCCATGTATAGTTAGAATGCAATGCATAGCAGCACTCTCTCACACACCAACACGCTTCTTCTCCCTCTCTATAGTCAGCCACAATGAATGAATAGGATTGTTGGAAATTGAAGGAGAGGAGAATTGGTGGAGACATTTGCAATTTCGCTCATTCAACTGAAACCAATGCCTCTCCTTCTCCCTTTTCCAATCTCCTTTATATTTATTCCCACTAAAAATGTGTACCACTGACTTACATTTACAATTCCTATTATTCTTGCTAAGTGAAATGGTCCTTCTCTCTCGTTTTTATTGTGGTGTGGTGGTATGTGGTGAAGAAAGGTGCATTCAAGACATAAAATGGAGTGAACGTGAGATCGAGTGAGAGCTGCATCATAGTCATCATCAACACAGCAGCCTCATCGTTTCATCTTCACTAACTTTTTGTGCTTATATTTTCCTAGAGTTTACATGCGATAGGATGTGATGTGAGGATGCAAGAGCGAAAAATGTACGAAATTAAATGGAGCAGAAAGTGAAAGCTATTACTTGTATATGTGTGACTTGTACATGTTTCTTGCTTTAATAAGTAAAAGATGCTATGTATCTATGTATCGTGTTGTGTTTGTCTGTTGTGTTTGGTGTATGTATATGCTCTTGGTGCAGCACAAAGCACAGCAGACAATAATTTAACATTGCCCCTATAATTTATATGAGATACTGGTGCATGCTGCTCCACGATGATAAGGAAGAGACTGTTATTTTGAGCAAAACGCAATTTAAGCTGTCCAACAATATAAAGAGTGAACCATTTTCACTTCCTCTCGCTTTCACCATTCCAGTACCAGCGTTTTGGCTATGAATGTTTGCTTGGCTGAACAGTGAGACTATGTCACTGGGGTAGAACTAGATGCCAGATGAGTATATAAGCAGATGGGTATTGAAAATGTTCACAATTTTAGCTTCCCATCTGAAACCTAAATGTTTATCATTGAGTAAATGTTCAAGTGTTCGACGTTCGAGATGGGATTGACTTTTAGCAACCGACGGAAAAAGTATTGGCTTTTCCTCATCTCATTTCACTAAGGGGATGGAAATATGAACATGTAATTTTGTGATATTTTGTTTAGATTTTCGGTTTAAATTTAGAACCGAAAATCATTTTCGGTTGTAAATTTCATGAATTTCCAATCGCAATCTGATCAGTACTCTGTGTAGTGTAGTAGTTACAATTTTGCTTTAATTATTATTAAATATCCTATTATGTTGCCTCCAGTTCATTCCAAAACGGAAATGAAATTATTTAATCGTTTGGAATTCGAATTTTATTTGATTAGGCATGACTGAGAGTAATATTATCATATCTATTAAAAGAAATTACAACCACTGTGGTTGTAAGTTCGTTTTATCTATTATTTCTATTTCATTTATAAATTCCTGGATGCAACATTTTGGCAAAATGAGCATTTGAAAGTCATTAGGAATCACAAGATTACAAGTACCTTGGTATTGTTTGAGTCTCCAATTCGTCTGTAGTAATAAGCTAAATGCCAAGGACAACAATTTTAGTTTTGTTGACGACTGTGATAGGCAATGATATTAAATACAAATAGATGCAGCTATCGAAGTGAAAAGTACAGAGTTATATACAAAGTTCAGTTAAAGGTCGCTATCCGCGTAGGTTTCCCCAACTACTATATTTTACGAAAGTTGTACATTTGATAGCCATGCAATGGGTCATTCTGTCATGTCGGGAGTCGGGATGTATATAGCAAGCCCATTTTAACAATGCTGCCTTGATTTGACATGAAATTCAGAAGAAATCAAATACTCAAATATATTATGTAGACTTACTGCAGCTTTCTGCCTACATTCTTATCGGGTTCTTTCCCACAAAGTAAACACAAAACATGAATCTCTTCCCATTTTAACAAGTATGAGTATTCTTGATGTGTTTAACTTTGTGTATTGATATAAAAGCACCCTGGAGTTGGAGTTCTAGAAAATATGTACTACTACCACCCTTTGTATTGGGGACACCCAACAACAACAGCAACAACTGCCCCTAAAATAGCCATTACTGAATAATTAAAGTCGAATGGGTATTGATGGATTTCGATTAAAANTATTGATATAAAAGCACCCTAGAGTTGGGGTTCTAGAAAATATGCACTACTACCACCCTTTGTATTGGGGACATCCAACAACAACAGCAACAACTGCCCCTAAAATAGCCATTACTGAATAATTAAAGTCCATTGGGAATTGATGGATTTCGATTAAAAATTGGAAAAATTCCCATGTTATCATGGGAACCTATGCGGATATGCCTTCGAATTCTAAAAAATGTGCGTTTCTATTACGTAGCAGCCTCTATATATATATAATCTTTGATCAGGATTTTCCGCTCGGGAAATAATTCCCCGATTTGTGTGTTTCCTCGATTTCTCGAGCGGATATTTAAGTTCGAAAAGGGTGTAAGTCGATGATACGATAAGGGCCCAAGCATTTAATAGAGATGATGGTCGCCACAGAAATGACCTGGACAACCTTCACGTTGAAATCTGCTTCTTGTTTCTGACCATCTATTTCCCATTTCAGAAATTTACATTACTTTTTTCTCAAAATTTTCGCTGCATAAAAATCATGTTTGGAAATAGCAAGTGTAAGTTGTTATAGAGACAAAAATTTGTTATTACCCTTTAGTATTTCAGTGTCTATGCGGATGATACCATTAAGTGTAGAAATCATTGTATCTCTATTTTTGTGTGTATAGTGTTGGCAATGTTTCCAGCAGTACGAATTTCAACTCGGAATTTAACCTCTCCCGCCAAACTGGCGGGAAATCTTTACATGTTAAATTCAAATTCATAATTACTTGAGAACTATATTGTACTGGCTATAGATAGTGGAGCAAATTCTCTATAACTGGAATTAGTATTTTACAAAATTTTACTCTGGAACTTACTTTTTCATTGTCCTCAATAGTCTGCATCCTTAATAGAAATTGATGCTAGACCAAGATATGAAACGTTATACGTGTGTAGGTCTGTAGACCTACCTTTCTAATTGAGTTCCAAATGTATTGCTGAACCAAAAGCATCGGTATGTTATTTTGCCTATATCCTTTTCTCTATTTCATGAATTTTTTATATATGTGTTTCCCTGATATCTAGTAACATATTCTTCTGTCTTGTACCTGCCGATTGGTATAGCACTGAACTTCTGTTAAGAAAGCATTTGATGTGGAAATAATTATAACACAATTGTTGATGTGGCACATCGAGTGGATCGATTTGCGAATTTGGTATAGAACCACACACAACCTTTGATGAACTAATAACGGTAATTAAGTACCGCCTATCCAATGTCTCAATATAAATTGCTAAACAGGTGGACAGCATTTCGAGATTTGAAAGGTGACTAAATTTTCGTGACATTTCGTGACTAAATGTTCCGAATTCATTTTTGGCTTAAAAGTAAAATTGCTTTATTGTTTTTGTCTTACCTGTTTACTTAACTTACTGTGGCAAAATACTTCATCATGTTCCTTTTTAAATATAAACAAATCATAAAAAGTTTGAAACTCAAACTAAGCTAACATTCGGACTAAAATCAACAACGATTTCTATGAATTCAAACATTTCAGCTTTATAAAATGATATTGGTGATTTGCTGGAAATAAGTCGTTTCCCCTCTATTTCGACTAGTAGTAGCATTTCGACTGTACCTTTATCATATAACTTTTGCGTACTTATTATTTGTTACGACGCCTAACTTTTACTTCCTTGGAAATTCTATGCAACATTGAGTGTTCGCGTTTGACCATTTTTATGAAACAGAGTAATGACCAGAGTGAAGTATAAAAAACGCTTGAGAATGCTTGTAAACTTATACAAGGTGACCTTGCCCACAAACAAGGCAATGAATACCTTTTATCATATATATAATAACAACAATAAAGATTTATATATTCTGGGTGCTTATTTAACATAATATGATATGATTATATTATAATTGTATATAAATTCGTTATCGTCCTACTTATACTGTATCAAAATTACCATTATAACTTATAATGGTTATTATAACAAAATCATAACTTCATTACTAAACAATCAACTACTAAAAGCTATTGTAATAGTCTTTTACACAACTTAAATTACAAGATTAAAGGCTTTTAAACAGCTTATCGTCACTAAATAAGGCATCATTAAAGTTGTAAAACATACATGACATTTATATGGGTCTAATATTGTCTTAGAAAGTCAAAAGTCTACGATTAAACCACTATATTTACATCGTCGTCTGAAGTCTCAAGTAAAGTCCGCCAACGCTAAAATTTTTATATCATAAGAAAATACTTGTAGTTGTTAATCGGATTAGAACTAAAAGAATTTCATGCGCATTCTAGTTTTTTTCTTTGTCTTAAAAACAGAAGGAACAGATGAATCGACTTGCGAGAAAGCCTTACAACTTCTGTACTGTACTATGTACTGCTACGCAGTCTTGACAAGACTGTCTTGTGTAATGGTGCATACATCCATATTGCAAGTGCATTCTATATTCTCAGCTGTATACCAACTGCATGCGTAATGGGAATGAAGGGAATGTGAGCAATCTATACACTACATCATACTATGCATAATGCAGTAGAGCTTACAATCAATGTTAACACTGAAGGCCAAATCATCGTCTCAGCAATGCATTCACAGCATCCATACGTGAAGTATATTTTGTAGTACAGACAGGGATCGGGATCTTTTTCATTCTTCTTGTTAACATTGTAGCATTGAGGAACGGTATAACAACAAAATCATTTGAATTCTAAAACTTAAACCGCTGACTTAGCATCAATCTCTTAATAGGGAACCATTTCCGAATTGTAGTTAACACTTTCCTGAGATTCCGATCACAATCATGCATGGACTTTTATGAAACCTTGGTGTTGGATAAAAATCCGTTTTTGAATCATCTGGTAACTCAACTCAAATTTTATTCACCATCTCAAAATTTATAATAATGTAGACATTAAAACTAGTCATTTTTTTGTAAATTAAAAAGTGAAACCATTTTATTTCTTCTCCTTCTAGATTCTTGAGTCTTTATTCAAGGTGGCACCTGTGGAAGCACTGAAAGGTTTTCGTCTTGTGAACAAGCTGTGGTGGGAGAAATCCCTCCCTCATTTCCGGAGTAACTACCGACTATCCTTTCAGGGAGAATTTGAAGCCCATTCGGTGCCATGGGAAAAGGTGGATCAGTTCTTGGAATGGGTGAATTTACCCAATGATCCGTTCCTTCTTCAAAAGTATCCTTTTCAAAAATACAATGTAAGCAACTGGCGTCTTCGTCTCAACAATAATCCCGGATTACATCAATTCTGGGAAGACTTCGGTCCCTTGATGAAAGATTTGAAGATAGAAAACTGCAGGTTCTACGGGG
>JAANSM010002489.1:0-14900 GCA_036850725.1 Orchesella villosa
TAGAAAAGATGATGGTGATGATGATGATGCTACACATTTACATTTGATGATGAGTCAACCAAATGTTACCAAAAAAAATCCATAATAACCAGAGCAAGAGATGATTTTTTTCAAACTGCTAACGAGCGGAAGGGGAATATGATGAAGACGATAATAACATGATCGGAACATGCTTTTTTCTCCTCTGCCAACGGCAACATCAAAAATTACTGACGCATCTCATCCTCACTTGACTGACCTTGGCTTTAAGAATATAACATGAATGAAAAAACTGATTTCCCATGATTTAAGAGAGTATTACGTGCGGGATTGGTTTTTTTCTTCAGCCTGATTTGTATACATAATTGTATTTTTGTGTGCTGCCGACTGTTAAAAGACACACGTGACATTTCTAACATTTATCTTCATCCAAGGTAAATGTGCACATGATTATCATCATTATAAAGAAAGACTCGTGCCGACTGCCAACCCCAACACAAGCTAAGCCCATTGCAATATCTTCAGCAATGCAGAAAATGATAGAGATGAAGATGAAGCTCCTAAGAATTTTTTATTTCGGTATAAGTAATGTTTTTACTTTTTACTCAAACGTGCACTTTCCTAGCTTGCTGAATAAATAAAGGAGTTGTGTGCATTGAATATAATGGAGGAGCGGAGTAGCAGCGTAACGTAACAATAACAGCCGTAAAAAGAGCCACATTTTCCTTCTCTCTACTACTTGACGTCTGATGCTTATGAGCGGCTTCATGGCTAATTGACTTCTGTCCGTTATTTTCTCCAGTCATTAACTACTCCTCTGTTACTCCAACATAGTGTATAAAATGCAACTATACATCCACAATCCATACAAAAGAATAACCATTGCATTTCACTCCAGTCAAAGTGAAGAAAAAAGAGAAGGCGAAAAACCTGAAGAGAGGAAGGATAATGGCCACATTTTTCTTACGACCGCCTCTATTTTTTTTCTTCGCCTTCTTTGGATAATATGTACATATAATATGCTACACATTCCTTCAAAACCTATCTAATCCATTACGAAGAGCTGAAAACCAGGAGAAAACGACAATTCCTTCCTTTCTTTTTTCCACTCTAGGCTATATATGGTAGTGCCACCAGGAATTCTTCCACCAGCTTTAGCCGCTGTCTAATCATTCTTAAGTTTTTAGCTTCGCTAGCAAAAAGAGCGATTTCGGAGATCGATGAGAATGTCAGAGGCAAAGCTATCTTGTATTCTGTCGACCATGTGAGATTATTTACCGACCTGTCTTCACCAGCATTCCGCCAATATTTCCTCCTCTGCCTCCCAACCAACTCACTCAACTTCTCCCTGATTTACTTTTTGGAAAAGATTATCGACTAAAGGATACATATATACCTATGCAAGATGTGTTTAAGATGAGATTATACTTTCGGGTGCATTTCCAGTTTCCACCATGCTAATTTCCTTTCACCCTGAACTGAACTTGCTTATTTTCCAAATATATTTTTCCTTCATGTGGTAAAAATGAACTGCTTTTATGTCTAAAAAACCAAGTCCTAAAATACACCTTTAAAAGTTGCACGAAAAGGTCCTTCACCTCTACACTCAGTACTGTAAACACTTTTAAGATGAAAGAGAAAGTAAATATACAAGAAAGAACAAAATGAGCAATATTCCTTTTGCTTGTGCTTTCACTTACCCCAAAAGCTGAGTATCTTTTCGATCTCCGGTGCTCTTTGGAAAGGAACACTTCAGATTTCGGTCTTGGTGGCCTTTTATTCTGTCTGAGAATTACTTGAGGCTCCTCCTGATCATCCTTGTCTCCTCCACCATGATGTAGATGATGATGATGGTGGTGATGATGATGATCATCATCCAATAGCTTCGAGTCACTTGACACTGAAAGCTGACGAGTTACCGGCGGCATCATCTCCTCTCCACATCCGTTCGTTTGCGGCCAATCTGAAAATCAGAAAATTAAAACTTGTCTTTATCCCCAAAAAAAGTTTTGACTTCCACACTTACAACCATCATCCTGATGACACTTGAGTAACAGCTTGAACAACATGGGTCAACAAAATGGAGATAGAAAAACACTCAGCAGAAGAGTAAGAGCTAAAGGTACGATATATTTTCACCCTAAAACTTTGTTAAGTCAACAAGATCCCCAATGAACAGAACAACGGAAGCAACAAACTGGTTGACTTGACAGAAGATGAAAGAGTGATGGAGCAAAAAAATACTGGGAAAAGTCACTGGGGCGTAAGCACATATTAAAACAATCCTTGTGTGATGCCCATTGTCATGAAAAGGTTGGATGTTGGAGTTGGAGAGGGTGCCGAAGGTAGAGAGTACAAACGTTGTTTTTTTAGCTAAGAACTAAAAGGCTCTTTTGTAAACACCTATATTTCCTCGTCTCTCTCACTTCATTCATGAAATAAAAAGAATGTTTCCTTTATAAAGTTGTGAATGACGCAATTCACAAGAAGAAAAGAACATGACAGTTGTGAAAAGAATAAGAGCAGCTGCTATTTTTTCTGGAAGACACGGGAGTTATTATAATAAAAGGAGACACGACAGGTAAAAGAAAGTTACCTACCGTGCTAAGCACAATATTTACTTGGCATGGTTAACACTTTCACATCAGGATGACAAGTGAAGAGCCAAAGCAACTGATGATGATGGAGACCAAGGAGAAATGAAAGTGAAAGGAGTGTGATAGCCCCAAAAAACATGAAAACATGTCTTGTTGCATTCGTATCCAAAGTTTTTGATTTGGTTTTTATTATTTACGCTCTATTAATCGCCCCGAAAGTACCATTACCCTTTTTTCTCAAAGATAAGCATCTACCAGAAACACACCACATCACACACTAATCTTCTCCAGTTGTACACACTCTAGTTTACAAAATGGTAAATAGATTTTTCTCTTTCATGTTATTACGTTGTTGCAGAGCGAGCACACACACACGCACAAAACTAATGCTCTTTCATGTTCTCTTGAAAAGAGGAATTGAGGCAGGCCACATAACACCACCACAAAATGTTGATAGCTCATCATTTATTTCGTTACACCTGGGAACAGGGAGCAGAGCCGGACCCCACACCCCACCTCAGGCTGAAACTTTGGAGCACAACGGATTTTCGTCATCTGGAGTTATATAGCAATTGGTGAGCAAGAACACTATATCCCTGCCTATATAATATTCTCTCTCCTCCACTCCAGTGGGACATGATAATGTAGTGCATTGCATGCATTGATGATAGTTTCTATTGCAATATACATTCCTCCACTACGAAACTACACACACACATTGCCCCTTCTCCTCTCTTTTTATCTCCCTACAAAAACTTCAGCTCTCATGAAGAAAGTAGAAACAGAAACGAGATAATGGAAAGAGGAGAAAAGGGAGCTTTATCATAATCAAAAAAGTAGTTTTTGTTTGATACCGTTGCTCTTATGTACCTATCCATATCCTTTTGTTGATGAAAGGGAATAGTGTGCAAGGGATGCAAAGGCCCTCATGGAATTGAGATAAATGTGCCTGATTAAATCAACAAGAGAGACAGAGAAAGTTGTAGTTTGTGCTTGGGCCTTGTGTGGATCAAAAAGGAGGACGACAAACGCAAACAACTCTCTCTCTTTGCATACTTACTTGCACAATATACATGTGTAATTTGACCCCACAGACATTCATATTTACATTACTTTTTCCTTCCTTATGGAAAGAGAAAGGCTTAAGAGAAAATTCAAACAAGGGCAGTAGTTCTAGTAAAAACATAGAGACTTTAATGATAAATCTTTTTGTTGTATCCTTCCATTTTTCCAGTGAAGCCGAAAGAACAAATAGAACGCATTAACAATGTGGATTGTGAGCTCTACTCTCCACATAATATACAATGCTCATTAGTTTTTCAACGTATGGAAATGGAAACATGACCGCATGTATACTGTAATGATTTGAGGATGAAAGAGAAGGAGTAACATATGTGATGATAAAGAGTATGTACTATAAGTATATGTGGAAGTTGCTCGAGTATTGTATTCTGTTTTGTAGGTATTTCCGCTTACAACAAAACCTAAGCTCATTAGAAGTTTACAAGGGTGTCTATAAATTGCTTGGTGTACGATAAATATATATAAAGGATGACAATAAAAGATGAGAATGGAATGGAACGAAAAGTTCTCAAAAATACGAGGCAAATAGGACTAAACCTATATATCCAATATAGAACAACGAAATTGCATATATTATAATGCTCGGAAAAGAACCATATTATGATGAGAATCTCATGCTCATTCTCTTAGGCTTAACTTCAGCTTCTCATTCTCATCCAAAGAGGAAAACAGAGTGGATTCCTCACTGATCTGGCCTTCAATCTGAACCCTTTGCCTTTAGGCCAGGTTTAATTATCCAGATTTCTACATAAACAAATCGTGTGTAATGCCATTCAAAAGGATGAATGGGGTATATGGTTGATGATGGTAGGTATTAGGAAGATACATAAAAGGAAGAAATCAGAGAGGATATTGTTGAATGGGAAGCAAAATTAGCTGCGGAATATGTATTGAATACGGATGAATGATTTCCACATTATGTACAACTTCCAAATGAATTAATCGGGAGGGCAAAATAACCAATTCTACGTGCGCGTAACCCTTTTCTCTGTAAGTAATTAGGGAATGGAAACGAAAGCATATAATTTTTTCTTCCTTTTCCTCCTCCTCCTTCGTAAAACGGCGTAAATGATGCGTGTAAAATTCTCATTGGAACTATGCAAGCGATAACTTGATTGCTGGGGCCATTAGCGTTACGAAATTTTTGGAATTTCCTGTTCTACTAAAGTAATGAAATGCAAGGAAGTCTTCTAAAGAATCAACAAAAAATGCTTTGTTTGTACATTTCCTTTTCACAAAAGGGGTTCCAGATTGTTTTTTTCTGCTCGAAAAAAATTGGATTGTCAACATTTGGAAATGGTTTTCGGGAACATTCTAAAAATGTGCCACTTGACATATCTCCAAATGTCGGCTTGTCTTTTTTCTTAAGACAAGAGGGTGCGCGCAACCCCGGACATGGAGAAACAGAAGGAACCGGAAGCACTTATATTTTTTGCATGATATCCTTGACATGACACAAACATTTAGTCTCTTGACGGCCGCGACTGAGTCGGATGCTCTTCTTCTTTTAACAATTTTTAAATTGGATTTTCCAAAGTATAAAATGTACGTCAGAGAGAAACAAGTAACGAAGTCAAAAGCTTGAAAATGTGACTCCAAGCATTTCTCCTGTTTTTTTCATTCACGCTTACAAAAAAGGCTTTTAATTTTTTCCTGTCTTCCTCCTCCTCATTTCGAGCAACCGAGCATTTTCTTGCTATATTCAAGTGTCAACCTTAATTACGTAAATGTAAAAAGTAGAAAGTTGAACCGAACGCGGGTTTCTTCTTATTGCTTATATGTGTGCTCTCTCCTAATGCTTTTAACAAATGAGATGAAGGTTGTTGGTTGGAGTGGAAATGGAAATGCGTGAGTAACTTGTAATGTTTTTGGAAAAAGTTCCCGAAAAACAAGACCCAACTACACTCTCAGTTTTATAGAAACGCTGACATATAAGAATACGTATAACGTATAAGTATATGCTGCCTATATATTTATACATGTTTTTTGAGTGAGGGTGAGTGAGTGAGACTGTACGATCCCATTTCAATTTTCCAAACTCAAATTGCATGCAATCATGCGGGTTTTATGAAGAGTCTTATGGAGCCATATAATTTTCGGTACTTTTCCCCGACACCACCAGCAAAATGCTTGAGTACAAGTCCAGCATCATGCGATTCATGAGTCTTCCCTGTCGAATCAAACCGTAGGAAAAGAGCATGATTGCTCATGGCTTATTTATAGAAGCAATGAACCCCCCTTCCTTATCCTCATACTCAGCTACCCTTGCACACACATGCATGCGATGCAACACGGCCCGTGTGAAATTGCGGTGAAACACATAGCTGCTCCGACCAGCCACCAGCTTTTCTATTTGATGAGAAATGCACACAAAGAGCACACATTTCTCTCTTCTTAGTTCTCATGCATCTGGGAAATAACATCAATGATCAGCATCTACATCAACAAGAAGGCATTGCAATTTGCAAAGCTCACTCAAACTCACTCTCAAAGAAACTTTCACTGAGAAGCGGGCAACTGATCTTCCTTTTACTTTCAGATAAGCCAAAGCCACACAGAATCCGAAAATTAATCAGTAAAAAAAGCTCAGAGGTTTTGAGATTAAAATTTTAAACAACTTTTTCTTCTCTGTAATCAATCGATTCTTCAATCCATGCCTACTTAATGAATGACTTTTGCTTTTTGCTATGTACTCACTGGTTTCCGCTACTACTCCGCTTTATTTTATCCAACAACGTACTGTTGCTTTTTATAGCAAATAGGGAGAAAGTGGAAGAAGGCAAACTTTTTATTTCATCATCTTGTTTACCAAAAAAGTCAGTTTCGAAACTGAGAAGCAATCTCATAATTGAATTTCTCATTCATTTCTCCTTATTTTTCCCCTTTGCTGCACACACAAGCATGCCGCGTGTGTATCGTATCAGCCTTACTTATATACATGTATCAAATCACATCATAGAACCTTCTTTTTCTTATTACTTCTCTTCGTAAAAAGAAAACGCCATCATTATTGCATCATCCTAGCCCCCATACTCCTCAACTCCTCTATCAATTCCTCCTCGTCTCTTCTGATTATCTCACTCATATCTTGACTTGTCTCGTCTGATGGAATGTGCTCATGCATGTACCTGAAATTCATCATCTTGTTTACCAAAAAAGTCAGTTTCGAAACGGAGAAGCAATCTCATAATTGAATTTCTCATTCATTTCTCCTTATTTTTCCCCTTTGCTGCACACACAAGCATGCCGCGTGTGTATCGTATCAGCCTTACTTATATACATGTATCAGATCATATTATAGAACCTTCTTTTTCTTATTTCTTCTCTTCGTAAAAAGAAAACGCCATCATTATTGCATCATCTTGGCCCCTATATTCCTCAACTCCTCTATCAATTCCTCCTCGTCTCTTCTGATTATCTCACTCATATCTTGACTTGTCTCGTCTGATGGAATGTGCTCATGCATGTACCTGAAGAAGATGAACACACTCCCCGTCTTTGTAATGATCACAATCCTTAATCTAACTTGACACAAGCACAACACCAGAATTGATGTGGCTTTTTCCTCCCTCACTAGACTTCCTTGTAACCCTACAACTGCAACTTCTGTTTCACTATGACTTAAAGTAATACACAATATATAATTTATTTACCACCCACATTGAATTGTAATATGGTTGAAATAGAGTTAAGTGGATCCAACTTGTGACTCATCATAATACGCTGTCATATGCAATCTTAATTTTAACCATGAGATGCTTCTCTCGTCCTCCCAATAGACAGAAAATTGACGCTTGAGGTCAGTCCCATTCACCCCAGTTGGATGTGGGAGAGGAAGAAAGATGGGTAGCAATCGCAAAGTAAGATGGTAAAGTGTAGTTGAAGCAGCTGGTGTGATATTTCTGATTCAAATCTAAAGTGACACAGAGTGCAAATATTACCCGACAATGAAGACAAAAAAATATAAGTTTTCCCTTTTGTTCTCATTGGAATAATGGTTATGAGCATATTTTACAAGTGTTATTCATTTTCCTTTTGTCTTTATATAAGTTTTGCTTCTCTCAATTCTCAACCATTTGGCAGCCAAATTGTACGTGCCACAACTGCTGAACGTTTTACGAATAAGAAAAAAGATGTCCGGGTTCTCCTGAGAGGCTCAAGTAAAACTGTTTTGATAGTTGGAGGAGCACCAGAGCCAGAGGAGAGAAAACATGAGAAAAGTGTGTAGTTATGCCACACTTGTGTGACAATAATGGACCACATTGAGTGTCCGCTGGGGAGCCGTCACTGGATTATATCACCGATGCAAATCATTTTTACGTCTTTTTCTTTTTCCCTTCTTTCCGAATTTCGAAGCAGCGTAGGAAATGGGGGGAACCAACATATTTCCTCAAAGTGGAGAGTTAGGAAGCCAGAGGAAGCGCTACTTAATTCGTTCAAGCAAAGGCAAACACACACAAGTTCTCCTTCTTTTGCACGACATGGAGCATTCAGTGCATAATATGCTAATACTTTTTGCTTTTTTTTACTTTTCTCCAACATTATGCACAAGCTTTGCTTCTGCCCCTCCGTTTTATTTTGAATGTGCGTGAGTTTTATTGCAAATAATGTAATAGTTCCCGTTTTTATGCTGTGCCACCAACCAGCAACATAATACGCTTGTCTCGTAAAAATTCAGAAAATGTACATTTTTTTCTACTCGGTCTGCCTACGTCTTCTGTAACCATTTTGAAATCTTAAAAACATGGGAAACCGATGCGATGGACAGGAGACGGAAGCCAGAAAAATGATGTTGTTATTGAGCAAACACAGCCATCAGTGAAGTCATTCTCGTGTGAATATCAAGCAAGGTGATAAATTTAAAACAAAATGTTCATAAATCATTTCGAATGGAATAATTTGTTCCTTCCCCTTGTGCTTATACATAAAGTGGTAGGTGGTTAAGAAAGTAAAAGGAAAAGTCGTTTTATAAAACGCTGGAGTTGAATACCTGCGTTTATGTTAGCATCTCTTAACCAAACCAACACCATAACATCGCTGGTATAACTTCCGGCTAAAATGCCCACACACTTTTACATTCACTCTCTCTCACTTCTTTGCATTTTCTCCAAGAAAAGAGATGCATTATAAGACATTAAGACTTAAAGCTAAAGCTAGTATATAATAGGCAAGCACACACGCCATCATCACAGAAACATTTGGAAATTGTTGAGGAAATTTCATGGAAAATTGGGAGAAATAAATCTTGTCAAGACGGCAGCCTTTCTCCTTTAACTAATACTCACCAAAAAATATTTCGTCTATTTTACGCTGTTATTATAAGATTCAGTTTTGGAGACAATAGAAATTCCTTCTTGTATTAGTGAGCATATTATAAGTATATTTTAAAGCGTGCCTACTTTAATACTACTTGACTTATACAATTTCGATCGGAAAGGTGAAACAAAAATAATGTGAGCATTTTCACCAAAATCTAAAAATAGAAAGTCACATTCCTTACTTAAAAGATGCTAACGCTTACTTATGCCCAATCTCATTTTCTTCTTCTCTTCTATCCACAAATTGACCTTTTAGGCAATGCAATTTGTCATTCTGGATAGGTAATCATGCTCATTTGCTCACAAGAAAGAAGAACTCACAAATAAAAAGTCAATTAATGTCAACTCCATGTCAGAATATAAACATTGTGAGCAATTTAAAGGCCATCAAGCATTACTATTTTTTAGAACCATTTCCTATACCCATAACACATCGCTTTCTCTCACATAACCTCTTCAGTGCCTTTCCAAAGGATCCAAATAAAACTTGCTCATATATAATCTCAAATGAAACCAGGTAATGTATATTTATTCCTCAAGAAAAACGAATAAAAGACAAAAAAACAAGACGCATAAAAAGTCGAAAATCATCATAATATATTCATATGAAAAGAAAAAAAGGAAGAAAAACGACAAAACAACAAAATTGTTAAGATTAATGGAACTACTTTACTTTTACCCTCCTAGTTCATCCTTTCTTTTATAATATTTCTTGGGATATTTGAATACCTAAAAGAAAGCGTAAGAGATTCTAGATTCTATCTTTTTAATACTTCAAATATGCACTGGGTGAACGAAGAAGAAAGAAGAGCAAAGTTTTGAAATAAATAAAAAAAAGTAGATAGAAAAAATGAAGCTGGAACGCGATCTAGTACACAAATGGCTACGCAGACTATCTCCATCCATCCAACCTCTCTTTTTTGTACATGGATACAAAGATTCATCCGTCAACTTTCTCATCTAACTGACTACATTTTTCATCTTGACATATGAAAATGCTCCTGACACACCAGGCCACCAACCACCACATCAAACGCTTTCCTTTTCCCACCCAAACTCCTCTGTGTAGTATCCTTACGCGTTCCTTTTGTAAATAATAATATTCTCCACGTGATATGATGCAAGTGAAAAAAATAGTCGCTCTCTATATACGTTTCTACGTCCTCTTGAATTTTCAACTGACATGATTTTGCATCCATAAAACATTGGCGACATTCCCTTTCCCTCCATGAATGCCATTGAGATGCAAATAATATTTCGAGGTATGAGAGTAAATGCTATACATTCAACGTTGCCCTTTTCCTTTATTCTCTTGTCTACTTTTCGCCTGCTCAAGCCAAGTTTTAATGTGGCATGGCACACCATCACCACAAAAGTCGACACAATTTATTCAGCCGCATCGCATCACGATACCATTTTGAGAGTGAGAAAAAAGGAGAGATCAACCAGACAAGAAAGGCCACACACACACTTTAACTTCTCTCTACTCTTCTCAATGAAAATTATTCGACTGAGGTAAAGAATCTCCATGCATGTATTCATGAAGATGGAATGAAAAAAATAGAGACAATTTCATTGAGCCGTATTTTCAAGTCCCTTTTTAATGTAGGACGACCCTACCATTACCAACCAAATCCACTGCTGTCCTGACTCCTCCGCATGTCCTACATGTTATACCTTTGCTGAGGTCCCTTCCAATTCCAACCATCATTTCAATTTATTTCCACTTCTCTTTTATTCCAGTTTACCATGTCTATTTCGTATTCATTCAAAGCCACCAAGGTGTATTTTCCCATTCAACTTTCACGTGCTCTACTTACTTCTCCTCCACGTGAAAAAATATGGATTCCTAAATTTCCCGTGACATTTTAAAGAGGACTCTTGAGCAAACGCAAAATTGATTGAGATGGAATTGTACACAAAAAGAAAACACGTTTCTTCTCATTGTCAGTTGCAATCAAAGAACAAATACGCAACAACAAACCACTCTCAAACAAATCAAGAATCAGTAGCAGATTGTCAAAACTAAAAACTTTTCGTCGAGAAAAAGCAAAAAAAAACTTTACAAGAGACAAAATACTTCATTCTTTAAAACATGAGGAAACAACAAAGAGAGAATTTGTCTTGTCTATACCGACATTGACTTTTTTTGTGTACACGTTCTGTTTCTTCAGTAAAAAAAACGACGAAGCATTAAAAGTTGGAGGAAACAAATGAAAAGAGCAATACTCAATGTTTGTCTTCTTGTTGGATAAACTACGAGCAAAGAAAAGGCGGATGGAGAGAGGGTGGGTGGTATGCTGCCATGCCTCATGAAATATCACTACCATTTTCAACCTTCTAACAGTGACAAATTCTGACCATTAGTATACAACATTTGAGTGTATCATCATGATCATGATGATCATTATGATGATAGTCTTCGCATGTGGCTTTATACAATCTATGGGAAAGCCAAAAAGTCAAAAGATGAGGCAAGAACCTTCTGCTTTGTGACTTTAATGGCTTTCATTCACCAAAAAACCATTTCTGAACTATCCTCATTCACAGAAGAATATAATAAAAGATGAAATTGCTGGATTAAACCTTTCTATCTCTCTCTTATTTCTCCGGATCAAAAAAAACACGAGAGTAAGAAAGTTCACAGGGTGATGAATTACGAATTAATTTCAAGTTTCAAGGAAGAGAAAAGTACAGCTCCTTTTCTATCATTTAAAAGACAGTTTCCTTCCAACTAGTGAAATTAAGTTTTATGGTGGTTGTAACACATAAATATATCGTTTCAAGTTTCAACTAAATTAAAATTCCGTTAGGAGAGCCTTAATCCATGGCTGGGTTTTTTGTTGGTCATTTTTGCACAATGCAAGACATGATTTGCATATAAATGTGAGCTAAAGAGGCGAACAAGACCATTAAATATCCATTTATTATCCGCATAATATTATAGTTATTCTCATCCTCCATCGTAAACAAGAAAGGGACTGACTGACACAATTTATTTTTCGAGTGGGGTAGGGAATCAAGCAGAAATTTGGGATGCACAACACATAACGTAAACTGAAAGAAGACTTCGACTCTTATTTTCATAAAATTCATTTTCAGCTTGTCTGGGCAATGTGATGTGATGTGAGTGTTGTTGATATGCCTGACCCATTTCCTTTCCCTAGCCAAAAACTGAAGAGAAAGTTGAAAAACTACGTTTTATTTAGTTTTATTGTAAACAAAAACTCATCTTGTTTTCCTCCAAAAAACAAAAAACTGCCAACAACTATTTTGACTCGTTTCATCCCATGAAATGATTTATTATTTAAGGGATTTTGGTGCAAAATAAAACCCTCTTCCTGTGATATTCTATTCCGGTTTGCAATATAAAAACAATGATTCTTCTTTCCCTTAAGTAAGATTATATATAGTGAAAGTAAATAGTCTCCCACGGATTTCTCTTCTTGCCAAAATACTGCTGAGTCACTCATGAAGAAAGGGAATGAGTAAAAAAAATACCCAAGAAACGGAAGGAGAAATACTTCAAGCTTAATTTCACTCCATTTTCAACTCTTGGTTAAACCTCCTGCAAGATAAAATGAAAGGATGCATGATGCATTCAAAGTGCAAAGAGAGTACAAACTACAGAGAAAGGAAAGGTTTAGGTTGGTGTTTAGCTGCTCAAAATTTAAAGAGGATGAAGTAGCAAGGTGAAAAGTTGAGAAAGTGTCTTGCATTTTATAATCCTAAGTTTAGAATTGAACTCGATGAGACAGAAAAGAGAGAGAAGGTGAACAAAGTTGGCTGGTGGATTCACACCACCTTCTTTAGTGAGCTACTGCGAAACCGAAGAGAAACTCACTAAATATCTAAATAGAATCTGGCTCTTTTTCGACATGCCTACAAGTATATATATACCTCTAGCTAGGTGATAGGTATGCATGCTGGAGGGCAGATGCAGCAGCCCGTCTCCGTGCTTTAACACTATTTGCCGTTTTCGTATTGTTCTTTTAGAAAATGAAACGAAGAACGACATGACCATGAGAGTCTCCTGTGTACTGGAAAGACACGAATAGCCCATTAGTTTACTTTTACATTTTGTTTGTCGGATATTAACATTTTATCTCTTTCACAGCAATTCTCGTATACCCACACACATGTGTGTACACAAAAAGTTGGGCTGCGCCTATAAAATATATCCTTGTTTGCTTTTCAGGAGGAGTTCAACAGAGCGTGTTTCTCAGCTCCACGTTGTGCAACATGCCGAAAACATCATTCCCATTTCGTAGTCAACGTTGTATCGTATCTATCTAATGTACATTCATCTCATCCAACATCCAACTTTTCCAATTGTAATTTTTCTTGCAATAACGGTAGGCAGTTCTGAGGTACATGCATATTTGTTTTAACTTCTAATAAATGTTACACGAAAAGTTTAGTTCAGCCATTGTTGGCCAAATATACGAGAAAAAACTAGACATAGAATTTTCATGTCTAGTCACTAGTGGAGTAATTTATGTCAGAAAAATTCGCAACGGTAAAACATTGCATTGACTACTTTTTTAATTAGAAATTGATCATGGTCTTGGGATAGATTCAAGAAGTTTCAACTCCATCACTTATCAAAGTTTGAGACATTTAATTGATTTTATTTGCAAAACCATTAGAGGTTAATTAAACTTTGAAAATATATTTGTAGTAAAACAATATACTTCGTATTTCTTCGTATTTAAATGCAACCGTAAAAAGAAATAATGTAGAGTTAATGATCATGATAACTCTTACCTATTCTTGCATCCGACGTACTGCTATGTTGCTTAGCCCTCAGAATATTTCCATTTGGCTCGATTCGATCCAAGAACTCATCAGAATAGCCGTTGCACCGAAACTTTGTGCCCACATCATCCTCATCCTTCGAAATAGCTGTAAAAAAACAAAACAAAAATATTCCAATATTTAGTCTTATAAACGATCAATTATTATACTATCACTACACTTCCGTGTACTCTCCCATTCCACCAAAACAAACACCCAACTCGAACTCGACTTCACTTCAATTTCATTACCGACAATACAAAGTACAATAGAAAGTTCGCCCCTGCTGGGATTCTTTTCACTTTAACATAAACTTACTATACAAGCCTCCACTTTGCACTTGTTTATCAGTAAAACACACAAAACAGCGTCGTCCTTCACTTTCCCACAGAGAAACAATGCATGTCCAACACATTTATTCAAATTCAGTGTGGCACGTGAAAAGACAGGCGGAAAAGTGCTCACTTGAGCATTCAACTGTCGCCGTCACAATCTCATGCACACCTCAATAGTCACAAACGCAGCCAGATTTTTTCAACGACACATACCAGTACATGCATGCTATACTACGAGATTTTTTTTATGCACGAAACCAAAACTTTATCCAGCAGCATTCAGTTTATTTTACATACTCAACTCGAACAAAAACCAACCTTACAAAAAAAAGCTGTTTACAGCGTTTTTGGTTGGTTAGTGAAAGCGCCCACGTCCACCCTTCTTCTTCTTTCGCTCGAATGTCAAAGTGGACGAAAAGGAATCCAGATTTCATGCCGTGCATACACAGGAGCATATTTTGGCACGTGTCATGTCATCGTGACTACAACTACAATAGTATCTCCTTCCATATATACGCCCAACAACAGCAAAGGGATAGCATATACTTATAAGCTGATACAAGATTTCATTGCTCAGCATCACTTCCATCTGCGTTTGATAGATTTGCTAAGAGACGTTCGAGAAAATGGGCGATGTGTATTCTAAGGACACGAAGCAATATCAATTTCAATCCATACGGTACAGCGGCGTGTGCATGCGGTTTGAGTGGACAGAAGAATGATACCTACACCTACATACAGTCATACGTTACATTAGCCTTCATCTTTGCTCCGTAATTGACGCAGTTTTT
>JAANSM010002490.1:0-14900 GCA_036850725.1 Orchesella villosa
TTCTCTCTGCCCTTTTGCTCATATAAGTATACTATGTAATGCATTACAATTTAGAGGTTTATGATGATATAAATGAATGCGGTAGTACTCGTAGTTATGTATATGTATATGTTACCGTATCACAACTTTTGCTTTCCATTCCTCAATAATGTAATTCACTTTTCTTGTAATACGTTGTAAAGGAAATCGAATGAATGAACGCCTACAATTACACACAAGCTCTAAATGGTGATGGCCGAACCCAAAACGTCGATTGTCAGTTCAAAGCTTGAACTGTTTTACATTACCAGAATTTTTTTGGGGGGTTATACGTGTATATCTGGCTGCATTGACCACTCACTTACTCAAGTCACTCACACTATTTATATGGCCATGTAAAATGGAAGATGTGCGTAGACAACAAAGAAGATATTGTTCTTTCATGTGTGAGCAATGAGCATCAAAACAAAAGTGATCTAGTTTCAAATTGCTACATTTATGCTTACTTTTAAAAGTAAAAGTTAATTGTAAGTCAGCAGCGATTCATAATAATGAAGTTGTTGTCCCTGTCCCTGAGAAACTAAGATGTTACACAGCATCTACATTCGTAGAAATATATAAGAGGTACACATCATATATCGAAATTGAGATTGAGACGCGCCATCATCATCATTACCATGCATTAGAGATGTAATGAAGTGGAGTATCCTGATTTTTCCCTTGTAATCAGAAAGTTGCGCATACATTTTTCAGTGTGCTCTCCGACTTACAAAACCCTTGCCTTCATTAAAAATTAGTGAAGTCAATTCCAAAAAGAAGTGAATATATTGGATCACTGATCAATATTGAGCTTTGATATAAATGAATGAATTTAGCATATACGACCATTATTGTCGCGCAATTGGTGTAGTTTCTCACACATTTTTATGCAAAGTTGAGTAAAATTGATAAAAAATATGTTGCTCAACTGGACTGATGGATGATGATGTATGGCGGCTTTTACAGCATATCATATAGCATAATATGCCATCCTGTAATGTTATCGATGCACCGCTCTCATTTTTAGAGAAATCCTATTGTTTGCTATTCCAATTTGGAGGTGTGCACATGTCTGGCATAAATTTGCATTATTGACATGTTATATTTGATTTGATGAGAAGCAAGAAAATTGAAATTGAATTAATTTAATCAATACAATACACCTGAATGAAAAGGACAAGCATTCAAAATATAATATAAATCGTGAAATGGGCTATCTCAATATTGACTTTTATATGCAAATGTGCTCATGCCCTGAGTATGACAGAACACATATATATATTGATTTGAAAAATGAAAAGTGCAAGTGTGTGGTATTCAATCCATCATTCATTGTAGAAAGGAAGGAAACAAAATCAAGTTTTAGGAAGACAAAACAAAAGCACACACACCAAGGGCCAAACTGCACCATCAAATTAAATGATTTTAAGAGTGGTATCAATTTGCGTAAATTGCATGGCCATACGTAGGTATTACAATACAAAGAACCTCACGACTTCTTTTCGATTTGAGGGAATAATGAATGAAACCCAATGAAATAGAAAGGGATTATACTACAGCTTATCATTTTACTGGTGATCATCAACTATATAAGATCCAAGTTTTATGGATTTAATTTCAAATTTCATATGTAGGTATCGAAACTTATTTGAATCTTCTTTTAAGCCAGTCTGCCTTCAAGAAATTCAACCGTCAAAAAGTTTTTACTTATGACCTGGTAGCCTGCTTGACCCAAGTTCAATAGTCGTTGGTGTAAAAATCCAAAAGACCTTGCCACTGGTTTTCTGATGGAAATAATAATAATAATAACAATCAGCATAAGTAATAATCAGTTAAAAGATTTTTTTACTTTTTGACGAGCTTCAACTTAACTAACAATATTCACATCTGTCAGAAAAGGAAGAGGATCAGATTCATTCATTTTCAGGTTTTGCTTTCGACTCGCTTGCTTTGTTGTTGTTGATATGTCGAGGAGATGCCTTTCGCTGTTCTGAACTTGTCGTTTCAATTTTGAAGGAATCAAATTAAGTCTAGACTTAGGCTCACTTTAATCATATTTCTTAATACTCATGTTTTAGAATTGCCATTAGTTTTGAAAATATTTCTGCTCCACAGAATCAAATTATTTGCAGATTCCTCACACGTGATGGGACATGATATGATATGATGTTACATTTTTGCTTTGTATACATACATTGATATATAGAGAGAAAAGAAATGTGTATAATAACAATGTTGAAAAAAAGGTATGATAATCACTTTGCCTTTTTAGGGGACGGACATGAATTTATGAGACATTTTACAAATATAAATATATGTTCAAAGTCAAATAGAGACTGATTGTGATTGGTATTAACAACTCAGGTGGTAAATGTCTAATATACGGTTTTGTAGAAACGGTTGAGTTGAAACTTGGTCAAGTTCTTAGTTTAACTATTGTACCTATACGTACATATCCCTATACTTTATTTGATGGATTCACTTGAAATTTTTCTTCGACATCTTTTTTCTTCATTGTATTATTTTTGATCATGAAATGATTATGATGACGTTTACATTTCATGTTTCTCATCCTCTGCTTTCATAAGTTGACGCGTCGTCACTCGCTTTGTTAGCAGAATCATCTTCATTTCACTATATGTGTTATCATCGCATATCACTTTTTCTTTCTCACTATATGCTATGCTGCTGCTCCTAAACGAGGGCAAGATGATTGGCACAAGTCAATTATCTTTTTCGTTTTGCTAACTATCTTTTTGTTGGGCAAGTTCAGGGGCATCCCAATTTTAATGTATGCATCTCGACTCTCACAGCTAAAAATTGCAGACGTTTGTATTAAACTACCAAAACATTAAACGGATACAATTTGTCATGTTCCCTCTAAACATTTCTAGCTATATTTATTACCTTATCTTTTTAAGGCAGTGCTCGCAACTTGTATATCTGTCAACATTGCCTACCTGTATTTCTGTGTATCTAAACATGTACTCGTACACATGTCTAAATGAAAAAGTCAAACAATATGGAAAGGGAAATTTATTCATTCTCCATTTTCTGATGGAATGAGATTTGACTTTGACTATTTACTTCTTACAAGAACACAACATCATATCACATCACATAGCATATTCAGCACCGGCAGTTACTCATCTGCTTCTGGCTGACCTTTGGGGAAGAAAGCGTAAGGTTTTTGTATGGTGTATGAATACATAAGATAGGTTTGGCCATCTTTGTCTTTTTTTGATATCCTGTCAAAACCACTGACAATTTTTTGAACTTGACATGAATTCAGACTCACTTTCTTTCATGTTCTTCATTTCAAAAAATAGTGCAACACTAGATTAAAGGTCAAACGCATAATATATATATGTATTTGAATTATTATTCTTTAATTTAGTTGCGTGGTTGGTAAGATCAAGAAGGAGAATCCGTAAATCTGAAAAAGAAAATTTCTTTGATAAACCAAATGAAAACGACAAAAAAGTTAAGTATTTGAATTATTATTTTTTAATTTAGTTGCGTGGTTGGTAAGATCAAGAAGGAGAATCCGTAAATCTGAAAAAGAAAATTTCTTTGATAAACCAAATGAAAACGACAAAAAAGTTAATGTTTGCAATAAGAATTTTTATTAGGGTTATGTGTCATTCTTTTAATCATAAAGAGGAAACAGCGCTACATTGAAGTATTCCGCAATCTCGCATGAGTTATATTCATTCCATAATGAGAATACACATGGAAAGTTGCAAACTTGAAAAATAATAATTTCTGTTTAATCTCTGTTAATTCACTTTTACCTTTATGAACCTGTCACATTTTCTATGATTTCTTACAAACATTCCTGTCTTTCCATTTTCTCGACTTTAATACGTTGTAAAATTAAAATTTGTATGATAATGGGAAAAAATTGAATTCGATGATGCTCAAACTGCACTCTAACATCCTCAAACAAGATTTACGGTATGCAAAATCAGGCAATTAGGCTTCTCTCTCCCTCCTCAAAATTCCTTTTTTGTATTCAACCATCGCAGTGGTTGAATCAGAAAGCGAGAAAAACAGACATCAAACATTACAAAGTACATAATGTACAATTGTTTAATGAGATGAAGGTATGCACACGCTGCCATAAGAATCATCATGTCTTTTTTTTCGATTTCATTTGTACTTTTGCGTTTTTATGTACGCATTTCTATGTTGTATGCATGTGCTCCCTTAAAACGCTACATTATTTCATTCTATGAAACATAAAAGCCGCACCTTTAATCAAGACTTATTAGAGAGGTTCAAAGAAAATCCTGACAATTACTGTGTAAATACATCAGCCCGTCAAAAGCATATCAGAATTTGAACTCAGCATTATTGCAGTCTCTTTTTCCTTTCTAGTCCCTATCTATATTCATGCACGCACTCATAAATTTATCTACTTCATGGTGAAACGCACAATAATGCGTGGATACGGTTTTTGATACATGACCACTTTGATTTAAAAAGAGAAGCCGACTTTATCCAGGAATTCATGGTCAATGTTGAAGTTTTGATGTAATATAAGAAGATTTCCTTCGTGTGAAAAATTTTATGCATGTAACAATACGGCCTGTTATTGTGTCTAACACTAATAATAACCATGTCCTTTTTCTAAATCATGTTTTGACGGTGAGCCCGCAAGTTTATTCGGTAAAATTACCATCATCATCAGCCATCAATTTCATGATATTTGGCCATATGTAACAATAAGGCCTAATAATAACCATGTCCTTTTTCTAAATCATGTTTTGACGGTGAGCCCGCAAGTTTATTCGGTAAAATTACCATCATCATCAGCCATCAATTTCATGATATTGGGCCATTATTATCAAAAAGCCGTGAAGAAGCTCCCTCCTGTAATAAATGGTCAATAAAAGGAGGGAGGATGAAATTGAGACAATGTACAAAAAAGGGAAACTGATATTATACTCATATTTAAAAGTCCTAAGCTCAAGTATAGAATGTATATTAATATCTCATAATATTCATGAATATAAAGTGATGCGAAGCATAATACTGATACAAATTTTTCCGGAAAGTTATAAGAGTTGCTTCGTCACTCGTGGTTGTCTTCTTCTTCATGAAGGAATGCTGCTCAGAAAACTATATCGACCAAGCCAGAATATAAAGCTCTCCCCCTTCTTTGTTTACATCTTGTGTAGGTATACGCTACACTAATCGGCTCCTGGGTAAATATAATCTTATTGTACGTAAACATTCATTCTTTTTTGTTTCGGTGAATTGAAAACTCCATATTATTCTTTTGCCTATCTCTACCTACCTACATGATTTCATATGAATGCACTCGTATAGAATAAGAGTGTTCTCCACTCATACCCTTGAGTAATTATGTATTTATGCAGTTTGAGGCATCATATTCCAGACAAGAATAATACTGTTGAGGAATATATAACAAATATATAAGATGAAACTGCTATTTCGCTGCAACCAAATGTGTTTTGGGATGGTCTATTCCTCTTAATATGACTTTCATATAACTGAAAACCCCCATTTTTAGTTATGATTATGAGCAGTCATAATATAATGGAATACCTACCAGTTTTAGTATTGTGTGTAAAAAAATGGAGAAGTGATCAATTCAAATGATTATTGTTATGATATTACAGCATGATATGACGAAAAAGAAAAGCTTTCTTGACAAAGAAACGAAACAGTTGTGTTGTGTGGAAGCCTTCTGTTTCTTAAGCGTTATTGCTGCAGTGCAGAGCGACTATACACTGCAAGACAGAATTTCTTATGGATATTGAAGAAGAACAGCCACTGCGAACTTTACTAGAGGGGGAGTTTTATTGATGATTGACGATTAGTAGTGCTGTGTGATGGCAGGTTGTTACTCACCTTCCTATAACAAAGTTACACACATACATACACCAGCTGAATAATTTTATCGGATTTTTAGCACAAAAAATATGACAGCAGTTTTCAACCAAATGGTGCACTTCCTTCCTCTTGACATTCGTAAAGTGTGCATTCATTATGTACACAGATATAGCCGTGGGACATGGGAGAAACCAGGTTACATGGCTTTGGTTAGGATGGAGAAGACAAAGCGTGGCTCTTTCTTGATAGTAATAAGGGCTTAATATTATTACGGAAATCTAATTATTTTGACGTGCATGAAAGGTTCACAGCTGAAAAGGCACGAAAGACAATGGAAGTGTGTTCTGGTATAAAAAAAAATGCAAAGTGGGAAGCGAGATTCTGGAGGGAAAAGTGGGTGTGTGGGAATGGATGCGGAAACTTCACAAGGAAAGTGTATGTAAAGTCGCGAAGGAAAGGAGCAACGTACCTGCCCGTGTCCGTCCTTTCAAATGGTACCACCTTAATTTGCCGCATTATATTATATCCACACATTCACGACACGTACTAAATAGAACTGAACAGAGTTGTATATGTACGCGGTTGACCTCATAAAGAGTGAAGGCTTGACAAGAAATTTTTCGTTTACTCCTTTCCTATTAATATTCTACTCGATCTGTATCATACTTTTACTCTTGCCGGAATCACGAAGAGAGAAAAACTATGCATGTCTAAATTGTGAGCAAGAGAGCGGCTGGCTGGTACATATTCTGTAAATTTTCTGTACCTGTCTCGTATTTTCGCACTGTTCTTGCAGCCGGAATCGGTCTAGAGAAAAAAAGGAATCGTGTGAATACTTCATATTCCTTAGTTGATTGCTCCTTGCCATTCCAGTCAGAAATCGCCTTTTGAGTATTTTATGTGTAAAAAATTATTCTGCAGTGCTGAACAGAGCATTGCTGTGGGCACTCAGGCAAGTAGTTGCTTGAGATAAAAAGCCGAGGTTGTTTGCCTACTTGGCTACATATACGAATCTAAGCTCATATGTGATAATCAGCTCTTGCTTTTTTTATCGCAGTATGTTTTATTCATTGTTCTCAGCTGTGGAGAACCCCAATGAGTAAACGGCAATGCCAAATCTATATTACTCGAAGAATACCCTTACAGCATGTAAATAGAAACTACCACGATAAAATTTTACATCCCTACGAGCTCACCGATCAGTGTCACGGCAAGCCGGGCCAGCTGCGAATGCTCCTTGCTACCAACTGTGAATGATCGAACTACAGCTTAGCAAGGATTTGATTTCATCTCTCGGTGCTTTAGCCATATGCTTTTTAGTCCCGGTTTCGGTTTCTTACCTGAGCAATTCTAACTAGACTTACTGAATAATTCATGCAGTAGATGCTGGTTTCTGCTATTGTACAAATTAAGCTGATCAAGTTCGCATTCCGATAAAAGCAATACTTTCAAATTGTATTACTTCATGATTATATCGTTATTCCTCTCTCGTATTCTTACATACTCCGCATTTTGACACACGCACATATCTATCTATTTTAGATATCTAGAGTAGCTATTTTTTCACGTGGTGAAGCTCTAAATGTCAGAGACCTTTCTGTCCCTCATAGCATGGTCGTGACAGCTGGCTTATTTAATGGTGATTGTTATTTCAATCTGTACTGAATGAATGTAAGCAGTCAAATACGCATTGTCCATTTGGAACGAATCCTCTGCTACTTCCTACTAGCTTTTAATGTCAATTATTGGCATAATATTGACAGTTACAAATCGTAATTCGGCTCTGGTCCACACAATGTTTTGTCGTGTAAGCTTGCATGCAAAAAAGGTGTTAAAAATGTAAATACAATTAGCTCGGATATGGCTATTGTATAGCGAGTATTCGTTGGTGTTCTCTCTACTACATCGCATTGACATTCAATGAGTATGCGTTATTAAAGCCATAAAAAAGCTGCTACCTCGTTAGACACACACCTGACTTGTAATGTTTTCAAGTTCATCGAACACAATGACATTAAATCTTCTTGGTGGGCAACCTAATGAAGTGTGTGTGTGATTGTAAGCAATTATGACACTGCTGGAAATGATACTATAGCGAACAGTCTAAATAATGGTAGGCAATACGTGCCTAGTTTCTAATTATGACGGACACAATTTGCATTTTTCCTCGTTTTGAATTCACAAAGCTATAATGTTCTCCGCTCGTCTCACCGCATCATCATCATCCATGTTCGCTTGAGCATAATCAGAATTTCAATAACAATAGAATCAGCGCCGGGAGAAGTAATTTCCTACGACACTGCATACTAATGTGACAAGTAGAGATGGTCATTATTCTCTTCTTCCTCCTTCAAAAGTAATGTGTCGTTGTCGTTAGCATCTTGTTATTTCGTTATGTCATGTCACTGTTGAAACGTTGCAAACAACATCAAATTAATATTTTGCAGTCATTTAACGAGATAATGTACTGTTATGGTATGAAATGAATGTCCTTTTTGGTTGCAAACATTTCCATTCACAACTACAACTCAACCTCAACTGTGAAAAACAAAAACCGAGTTTTATGATTGTTGCATGAAGTGCTCAGCCTCGTGTTACCCTGAGCTGAGATGCTTCAGAATTTGGAAACAGTTACTTCTCGTATTGTAACGTTAAAATGTTGGCAACTGATGTAAAAACATGATAAATTGCATTAGAGATGTAAACTACAAAATATGTGATTGTCATTTTGAGATTTCCTGATGTCGCAATCAACAGATGTGTACTCCTATAGTCCTGTCCGTCTGATTCCGTTTTGTTCATTCATCCCCTGTATAACAGTGTACAATGCAAATGGTTGGAAGAAAAGCGACAATTTATTTCCTCTAGGTCAACCTGCGACACTTTTTCAACCCTGATTAAACGTACTTTACGATTAAATTATATACTACACTACACACGGTATTTAGAATAGCTTTTTTGCCATACTTTATGCAAGAAAAGTTGGGGATGATGCTAGTCGCCAAAAGAGATCCTCAACAAGAGATAATCTGCATCTTAACGGTTTTTTGTGCGTAATTCTTAACCCGTGTAAATGATAACGTTACACCTAGGACTTGGGACCGATGTAAAATATAAGTATATGCACATTGGACATTATAATGTAACTTCACGTAATGTCCATTGTGCCCATTAATGCACAGCTGGAAATCTTTCTCCCTCCTTCTCGCCAACCTTAATCAATCTTTCATTTGCCAAGAGATGGTAATAAATTATACCTGATGAAGCGGAAGAAAATGCCATGTCTGTGCTTTGAATGTCATGTGTATGTATGCTTTGAGCTTTTTTTGAAACGAAAGAAATGTTCTTTTGCTACTACTTAAAAAATCCTTCGAACTTGGTGAATGTCCATTTTTCTTTTCCTTCAATGAAATTTCTTTAAGTACAAAGACATTTTACCTACGTACATAGTTCGATTACTTGGATACATTTGAATTTAATCACGGTTTCACGAATCAAACACAATTCAAATGTGCTGTAAAATGATGTCATCATATTTTCTGGTAACGGATCATATCAGTAAAGGCTAATGGGAACAGGACAAGAATGTACATATATTTACCATTTGTATTGTAGGAATTCTTTGTTGATAAGAATGCATAACGGAGTTTGCATTACTTTGAAAAACATGAGGAAGCAAAAAATGACAAACGGGGATGATGCAAATGTAATAAAATGCAAAATATAATACCATTCATCACAAACAAACATTAAAATTATTGTGATTGAATGGAATGTAATGCTTGATTCACGCTTAGAGATTATATTTGACAAAAAATCATGTATTAAAGTTAAATGAAGTGAATAAGGACGTATATTATTGTGTCTAGCTAGCACAAAGATGTGTACAAATATGACCCCAAGAAATAGCGAAATGCCGACCAGCCGACCTGCTTCTTATTGCATGCATCACCTTTACAATTAAGTGTGTACCTGTCTCTTGCCGTATTTAAATGTAACCTTCGTTCATCTTGACTAAGTGGCACACATTTTCGGAGGAATTTAGAGAGATGGTAAATCTTGAGATCGACGATCTAGCATCATAACACAGTGAAAGATTAACCTATGACCATTTATGGCTAATGCATGCAGCATCCCTGGATAGTAGGATCAGATTATATCACACAAATGGCAATTGTCAACTCCGAGATTCAGGTTGAAGTCTCTGAGTCATTCCCATCTCGTACGGTGAATGCAATTACCATCACGATGAGTTTTTAGCTAAGTAAGAGGGATTGATGCATAAGAGCAAAGTATGCACAAGTCGGATCCTATCATGGTCACCATCATCATTACAACCCCACCAAACGACCAACTAAAAAGAAAAGAGATGCAAATGATAAAAAGCAAGTTGAAGCGATGTGTCTTTGTCAAATCTTGGTTAAGAAAATCCGCTCACTGTCGGGTGGTAGATGATGATAGTCACTAGCGTATAGCGTTGGCTTAGATCTCTTACCAAAGTCAGCTACAACTTGTATTGACTTTGACACATGAAAAGATGATGAAGACTGATGTCGGTGTCAAGTCAAGTGCAAGCAGTGTCGTTCTAAAGTTAAGTTGCTTTTTTTATCCTTATTTCACTTCGAGATTTGGTAACGCAATGACCATGAGCATTCACAAGATACAGATTGATGTGTTCAAAAAAGGTATTGGAGTGATTTTTTTTCGTCGGATGTCGAACAGCATACGACTTATAGGAAGATTACATTTAGGATTCATAAGTTAATGAAAGACATATATGAAAACGAAATAATATAAAATACGTGTGCTACGAGCAAAGAAAGAGTTGAGATTCTTGGAAAATGAATCACATAATAATAATGATGTGAAGAATATTATGTCAGTTGCTCAAAATGTCGTTAGCTGTCATTTGCAATAAGCGAAGGTAGGATTGTAAGGGAGAACAAGCAATAATGGAGTAGAACAACATCATCATCGTTAACCTTAGTCTCGAAAAAATGAACCTTATAAATGACGATTCATTACATGAAAACAGTTGGCACTGTTTTTGAAGCTGGCCGAACATTTCACGTTACTAATACTGAACCACAAGTACGCATGCCACAACTGACTAGTGATTATACACATTGTCATTGTCATCATTACATTGTTTAACTGTGTGTTCTACAGACAAGCATATCCTACTTAGACGTTACACCGAAATTACAGACCAGGAATAAACACATGAGTTTCTTAGCTGGGTGGTCTTTATTCGTGTAAACATTAAAGTTACACACTTAAGACTTCGCTCTCATTAGCTTCGTTAGTGTTTTATTATACAAAAATCAGCAACATCCTTGAAAAATGTAGACATAAATACAGTTGGTCGGTTTCAAAGTTGTTTCTGCGGTATCATGTACAAAGACTGCTCAGTTATTGTTTATAATTCATCATTTTAAATGTTACTTCGGTTAGTCATACGTTTAGTTTTTCTACGAAATACACACAATAAAAAATTTTTAAAAGTTAAAAATAATCCTGAATGTTTACTGCGTCACTAATAAATGTACACAACGTATTCATTAATGTTTGAATATAGATGCATGCCGTATGCTATTGCATATAGTTAATAGTTGAATGTGCAAGAGAACCTATAGTTTGACATGGTAAATCCAGACTGTGGAATGCTGAGTAATCGATGAGGTTGGCAACTGATCTCACTCTCTCGTTCCTTTGTTTTTGTTCGTGCTTATGAATACCCTTGGCTGGATTATAAAAGGATAAAAGATGCAATGAAACTGCACCTTGTCACCAACCGTAGTAGATGAATTTTGTTACAAAATTTTAAGGCCATACTCATACCTGACCTGTTGTATTTTATTTTTAGTATACCATTACTTAGTCACTTGGTAAAAGCTTATCCATATCCATTCGAGTGAATACGTTTCCGTTAGTCTATTCGCCTGATTGTAACTCTTGGTCGTAAATATTTGTTGCTGAATGAAAAGAATACTAAAATTTATATGAACTGCCTGATTAGGTAGCATAAAGGTTAAATAATTATCATTACAATAAAGATCTATTCCCTCCAAGTAGGGACAAATAACAAAAGCTCATCAGCACCACCAGAAAAACGTTGTAAGGTTCAGCAGGGACAAATGAGCGTGTGGCAACAACGCTCGATTGTTGTCGCATTTGCTTCCTTGCATTTTTTGTTATCATAAAATGTGATTGTCGATGTCGATGCTCATTAATTTTATGGGATATATATCTATGTGCAAATGTGGTTGAGTCGAATAAACACGGCTGGTTAAGCAGTTGACAAAATAGGCAACGACAACTCATCCTTCATTTTGCCAACTTCAACAGAGATAAGACAGAAGTTTGCAGGTGTCAGCAATTCAAGTCATAATTTTTATAGTGTCCGAACACATTGAATTCAAAAATTGCATTATCCAACGATCCAAAGGCTCAGCAGGGAGCTGCTTAGATTTTTCATACTTTAAAAAAACCAAGACCTTCTTTCTATATATCCGTGAACTAACTGACCTGATTCCCTTACCGCCATGTAATCTAACATGACAAAATTTCTACACCAATAAAAATCAAATACATATAATGCTCACCATGCATTATGCATGAAAATATCAGTGCTCTAACTTAAAATTTTCTAATTTTGTATTCATAATATTCTTCTGTATTCATTGTAACAAACTGCTGCAACCAGTAAGATTAATTCAGCTACCAACTGCTGTGATCTGCAATAAATGAGGTCAGATAGGTAGAAAATTAGTAAAAGTAATCGACTGCAACCCAATCTCAGTACATATGGGACTCTCCTGATTTTTAAATATAGAAACACACCGACAAGGTGTGATTTGATGTGGTGGTAAAGATCATAATGAGTTTCTCTTCACGTGTTTCTACATTTTTTTCTTTTATAGTCTCTACACTTCATTTATCAAAGAAAGATATTAAAAGAGTTGATAGGAGAAAGAAAGTGACTAATACTTTACTTTTTATTACCAACTATAAATCCTCAATTTTCACAGCAAATCGGCTAAAAATATTTTTGTCGAAATCGAAAGCATATTTTTTGGTGAAAAGAAAAGCGTTGGTGGTGGAGCGAGGTAGCATGCCAAAACGTCATTGCCGAAACTAATTTGGTGTTGCATATAGAAAAGCTTATATATCATCATCGCATTCTTTCATTGAGAGTCACTATGCAAAAGTAGTCAACTGTCCAATGTCAGTTTAGTTTTTCGGCTCTATCAATTTACTTTTAGCTGTATGGGCTTATAGGCTACTAAAAATGTCCGCTGACTTGAAACAAGCTGCTACCTGCATGAATATAAGGATAACTTGCATCCCTTTGTTAAATACACCTTTACGTCCTGCCACCGCTACAACTGCAGGTTATAAATCATTTAAAAAGTTGAAATTGGAATGTAGGACGCTTCACCCCTCTCTCCTTCTACAGACTTGAGTTGAAACTTTTGCCTTTTTTATCTTTTTACTGCAATTTTTAATACAAGTCATAGTGTCAGTCATAGTCGCATATGTTGTGGTGATGGTGTTGGTGTGGCATACTGGTAACCAAATGCTGACGTATAGCAGCTATAATATTTACATATGAGTGTGCCTAAAGTAAAGTTGGAAAGCTCCACCAAAAGTACTGAAGGTATCATCCTTGCCTTAGAGAGATCATCAAATATTTCTGCATGTGAGAAAAGTGCATATGTAAATGAGCTATTTAAATGTTAATAGTCCATGTAAGTTGAGGTCTCAATGTTTTTTTTACGATTCCAAGGAATAGGTACTGGTTAAAGGTAATTGTTCATGAATGAATGAGTGAAATACAGGAGAACCAACACAGGAGCACAAGAACACGAAGAAAAAGCTACTATAACAATTTGTCGCATGGTTGATTGTGAAAC
The DNA here is from genome assembly GCA_036850725.1 of Orchesella villosa. Lineage (NCBI taxonomy): Eukaryota > Metazoa > Arthropoda > Collembola > Entomobryomorpha > Orchesellidae > Orchesella > Orchesella villosa. The sequence goes on from JAANSM010002490.1 coordinate 13,797, forward strand.
TTTACACCGGTTTCTCTGCAACTATGTACATTACTTGCTGCTGTGTGCATGCGAGACTAAAAAGACAAAAACACAACACATTCCTGCTTTATGTCAGTTTTTTTTTCTTTCTAGAAAATAATATCTACAGATAAAACATTTATGAGAAGATTCCTGTTGTGTTGGGTGTAATAATTTTGTCATGAATAGATTTCAGTTTTGGTGGGGCAAGAAGATGTGCGGTTATGAATAGTGCAAAAAGGTAGTGAAAGAAAGGGTGCGGTGTACAATAGGGTTCAGCAGCGGCTTTACTCAAGTATAAAAAATGTTTGAATTCATTTGAACCCTTTTGTTTTACTTCAAGTAGCTTCACCATCACATATCTATATGAAAATGAATGATTAAAACTTCTAACAAGAGCTGAAGGTGTTATGTTGCTATTTTATGTGCGTATGTCTCTCGTCGTGTCGTTTACCACGTTTAGGGTGTTTTATAAGCTTGTTGAAGACTGTAAAAAAGAAGAGATTTGATATGAATAGAACTGGTTTGCATTTTTTTATCTAGTGATATGCTCGCTAAATGTCTGCTCATAATTTATAATGATTATTTCAATAAGCTACGCAGAATAGTCTTTGGGATCCGAAGTAGAAGTTCAGATTTTGTTACTGAAGGAGGAACTCGAGCTGGAAATCAAATTTCATTTGGGGCGAAATACAAAGCACGAATTTTTTACAAATCTTAATGTAATTTATTATATCGGATTACTTCCGACTGAAATCAAAGTATCAAGTAAAATCTCCCGTTTTGATTTTAGATATGCTATTGAATATGGAATGTATGGCACATTGTGGAGAAAAGCTGTCAGATCAGACGGGTTGGGGAATAAAATTGGTGTATTATGATGTGCATCCCATTTTAGGAAGTAGTTTTCCCAAGCATATTCTGAAGGTAGAGCTGTTATCGGTCAAAAACAGACACAATGTAATCGAAGCTCTGGTCTTAATGCCACTGGACTGTTACGTATCTCCATGTAGCAATAATTTTTAACTCATTCGTTTTGCGAGAATTCATTCATTTGTTTCTAAAAACAGAACTTCATAAATCCCGAGAATGGGACTGTATTGA
>JAANSM010002491.1:0-14899 GCA_036850725.1 Orchesella villosa
ACAAATCTATAAATATTCCACTATCAATAAATTATGCTCCAATCGCTTTATTGTGAAAGTTGCGCATTGACCATCTCTTGCTGCAACAACAAAAGCTGTTGTCATCAGGAATCTTTAGATTCCTTCATATGACCTTGTTGATATAGGTATGCCCTTGCAGAGTACTTTTTGTTTGGCAACATTAAAGTACTACTGCGAAGTATGACTTTTTTGTGCCACTTTCTCCAAGGAAAACCTTCTCTGACACTCCGACCTTGCCTTGCACTCTAGATTTATCCAAAAACTTTATATATGTACAGCGGAATGGAAGTAGCAAAATCTATAGTAAAACAACATCTTCATTCATTGGAACTTGGAATTCACATCAAGTGTCACAGAGCTTTCCAGAAAACTGGTATGTACACAACTGAAAAAAGCTACATCTACTCATACTCATAAGAAACCATTTTCTTCATATTTCTGCAATATAAATAGTTTCCTGCGCTGCGCACCACAAGGTCAAAAATCTGCAAAGCATGCTTTCCATTCCAACAGCAGCTCGCTATCAGAGCAAAAACTGACTCAGCTTTTATGGATGGAAAGAAACACACACGGATGGTAGAAAAGGCAATGCGATCAGATACCCTTATTTACAATATACCATTTCACGTACTATACCATCATGATTCATGATGTTATATACTCCTTTTTGTAGCTCGCCCTCGCAGTTCTGACTCACTAGGAAAATTCCCAGGCCATTCTAACAACATCCTGCAATCGTAGCGGACGATAAAGAAAAGTAAAGGAGTTACCCATAAGTTTCCAATATTTTGTTCGGCCATATTTAGAAAATATTTTGTTTGCAATTCGTCATTCAGAAGTAAAATTCAATAGAAATTGGGATATACGCAAACAAGGAAGTTGGAGTACATTAAATTTTACGATAAGTATTAAAATCAGTTTGCATTTTAGTCTTCAATCTACCAACATCTGCCTTGGATTTATACTGCATTGTAATTTAAAAAATTGTCGTTGGATCAAAATAATGTCTTCCGCATCTTGAATATGAAGACAAGTGCAAAATATCGTATTGTGTCGATCAGGAGTGGTATTTCTAAGAAAAGTAAAACAAAGGCTGGTTACAATTTAAAGGAAAGCAATCAGTTAGTGACATCATCAGTTACTAAACATTTTTATTGTCTGGAAACCTTGAGTAATAGCAATATACTCTGTCAAAACAATAGGCGCAAAAGAAAGACTTCAGTTTCTGCTAATTCTGTGAATTGTTTAAGTAATAACAACGTGTTGTTCTGGACTAATTATTTTCAGACTTTATAAGCACCAAGCTATATCGTGAGTTCTATTTTAATTTCGTGTTTCATTCTGTTAACATAAAAGTGCATATAAAATCAGAGTAAACTGTTCAACGAGAAAAAGACAGTAAGAACAAAAGTGATAAACTATATTCTATTAGTCGTTTTATCTTCAGCATCAATCATAAAGAATATTCAGGATAAAGGATAAACTTTCTTTGAAAGAATTTGCTGCTTCTACTGTGAGAGCATCGTTTGCTGAAAGGTTAAAGGTATGAATATTTAAATATATTTATTCCTAGTGCAAAATTAAATTTAGTATTGAGTTATTTGCTTAATAATTTCGTACAAAATTCATTTAGTTGTAACACGAAAACAGGTAGGTACCGGATACAAAAGTTTATAGTCGACGTTAGTTTAGGTACAAAACTGAAGTAAGCAGAAAAGCATAAAAATACATCGCATATGTCATATAATATTTTTGTGAGTCATTCAACTTTCGTTTTCACCAGAACATNAAAAGCATAAAAATACATCGCATATGTCATATAATATTTTTGTGAGTCATTCAACTTTCGTTTTCACCAGAACATTATGCGTAATCGTAATATCCCCCAAATGCGCAACGATGGGAAGTTGATAACTAAATTATTAGCATATTTTTCATCCTCTAGCATTTTAGCATGGCAAGTTTTGGACGTCAGTATTCGTTAAATAAAATGGATCTAGACATAGGGTATAATTTAGCACGTACTAGACATCTATTTCTGTGTTTCCTTTCCTATTTTTATGCGCACGTCACGTTCTACTTACAGAAAATACTTCCTGAAGTACGACATGAACCCGTTTTCATGATTTTCACGTGTGTGTCCTCATGTACTTTGTGGTATGGGTATGAGCATGTACAATATGCATATATAATTAGATGGGAGGCATAGATGGTACACTTTTTCGATCAGGATTATTGGTTTATGATGAATAAGTATAATATGGCTTAGGAACGAAAGCTGGTTTCGGTTCAAGTCAGTATTTGGAGCATATTTACTGCGATACCCACAAATAGTGAATGATGAATTTCTCCAGGTTAGATGTTCGTCTTACCTAGGATATAAAAGATATAAATAAAATCTATATAAACTTAGACCTGAAGAAGGCATACACAGCGTAAAAGTATATAATATATACTTTGCTTGTACGCTTACTTTGCGCATTCGGTATTAATGTTCTTTTAGCCCAAGCACAAAAACATCAAAAATGCAAGAAGGAAAGTAAGAAATTGGGAGAAGGGAAGGTTATTGACAGCTTACTAGCTAGAAGGTCTATTGCCTTATTTAATCATGATCATTTTTAATATCTTCCATATTTTTTGCATGTCTATGCTTGCATGGTACCTATTTGCACATATACACTCTTACTACACGACTCCTCATGAAATATCTAAGGTGTATTTATTTACTGGTTGGTAAGATGGCTCCTCGTGTCAAATTGAAATCTCGATAGCACAGAATCTAACATCAAATTCCTTATTACAAATCCTTAGAAAGTATATATGCATATAAGTATGTATAAATATATTGTGTATTGAAATTTAATCAAGAGAAAGGCAAAGTTAAGCATTTCTTAAAAACGTTGATATCATTCGTACCATTAGTATCGTTAAAAGCTGGCACGTAAAAAATAGTTTAGTAAAATAAAATATAATGAACTTATTAACGTGGAACTGAAACTTAAGTGTAATCTAAGGATTGCTCAATTTTAATGTGACTGACTAACATAAAAGTCCCCAGAAAGTTAAAATTAAGAATATCAATAACAAGAAAACGAGAATAATCCTAACCATCAACTATTGCTGTTCCAACAGGCTACCAAGTTGTAAATAATAAATGTTAAATCGGTGAAAGCATAAGCTAATAAGCTTAAATTTGTTAGCTTCAATGCAATCCTGCAGGGAATGTCACAACCTATTGCTGAAGCATTTAATTGAAAAATTCAGAATTAGCATTGGAAGTACAGCAAATCATTTGGAACGTTGTTGTGTTCGTTGAAGTTTTCATGTTAAAATTATTTGAACCCTCTTCTTCTACATTTGAACATATACCTTACTTTTATGTCAGCATTGATTTCGCATGCTTAACGCAAGGTAACAGTTAAGAGGTGGTTTGGAGTTGGTCCCTTACTTTTCTGTACGTCTTGCTTTAAGTTTGTCCGTGTATACTATATGAAGTATGTATGAGATGCAGTTTTGTTGTGAATGCACAAACAATTGATGGGAAGCCATAAGCCGATATGGATGGTTAAACTATAGCTTAGAAACTGCGCAGTTGAATTTGCATTGCACATCGTGAACACATGATCGATGCACTCGTTTCTGATGCTGTTATTACAAATTGTAAGCTTTCCAGAAGACACGATGCCAAAAGAAAGAATAAAAGCGCTTTGACGTAATTCCTTACGACTGACGACTAAACAAACTAAACGCAATCTGTAAATCGTACCATGAAAGAGTATGCGCAAATTGCTAGCTTGCCGCAGAGCTCATCGTCCAAGTCATTAGGAAAATTACATATCCAAGAACTATTAAGCGCAAATAGTTGAGTATATTATGTTCTCTGGCATAAGTTTTCTACAGAGAATATTTCTCTAGATAAAGGTCATATGTGGGACATAAGAATGTATTTTTTGACATTGGCTTTGTTTCATATAAGCTCTTCATGTATTCAACTTTTGTTAGGTATACACACACTCGGATGGCAAAGAGTGAAAATTCTGGTTACCTGTGTGCATACCTGTACTCTGACTGTGCGAAATCGCATTGCATTTAGTAAGCGGTGAAGTTTTTGACGAGTGTCAAAACACTGTAAATCCTTCCAGTTTTGTAATACTGAATTATCACCTAAATTGAAATAATGAATTCTGTAAAAAAGAATAGTTACGTTTCGCTCATTTCCCTACGATTGCGACTCTAGCTTATATCAGCGTATAAATAATCATCAGTCTAGATCCATGTTATCATAACGTGAATCGACCATGTTCGCTTTCGTTACGCTCATACGAGTATACCCGATTTTGTAATTGTAGGTTTCTGCTTTAAAAAGTAAACTTTGATTACCTTAAACTTTAAAGACAATTATTGGTAAAGGTTTACTAGTAAAGTAGGCATTACTGAACATTCTAATATGTTGAGTCTTCGTGGTAATTATGTGTACGAATACATCTTAATGTGACATGGTGGGATGATTTTGTGCTGGTGATGTACATTACGCGAACATTGAATTAGCCGTTAAAATTTATAATGACTTCATAAAATTACTGCCTACGGAATAACAAGTCGGTAAGTCGAAATGATTAGGTATTTAATCGTTTGAATAATCAAAGTCGTCTTTTAATATAAATATAATTTATGCGTAAATCTCAATGCCAATTGAAAACTGAAAGTTGGTATTACGTGATCAGGTAATAAGTTGGTATTACGTGATCAGGTAATAAGTTGGTATTACGTATATCAATTTCAGATCTGTCTTTTTGAATGCATGTTTTAGGTAATACGGTAAAGATTTGCAAGATTTTGTATTTGATTTTCACCGTATGTAGAAACTATATTTCATCACAGCTAATTCAACCCGAGCATTACAGATGTACATATTATGTGATTCCGATATCCTTACTTAGCTTAGGCTACTCTCTGGGTTATATGATCAAAACCCATATCATATACTCTTTAAAAACACCACATTACTATATCATTAAACTTTTTTATGCTTACTAATATTGTAGTTTGTAGTTATAAATTTAATGATTCATAATCTTCCACAACTTATGTTCTGTAACATCATCAAACGTAAATATATGGTTTCACCAAGATATTTAATTATACAACGCTTTGTTTAATCTACTGCGTTGTTGTCGGTACTCGGTACACGTTACATATTCCCTATTACATAAGAGACCAATTCACAATTTAGCATGGATGGAACTATAGCTTTTCTGCAAATCTTCTTGCTTAGTTGCAGCTCTTCTTCTTCGATTTGCTAATAAGCTACACCAACAATTTTAATGCATTCTACTTTCCTTTCTTTTTTAATTTCCATTTCACATTTCTGCATTGATCAAGACGGCGTAGATTTTTCATAGAATGTATTTAATATGTAGAACTGAGCAAGGTTGCGAAAATCTCATGTAATCAAGCAAATGCATACATACTCAACCCGTTTTAATTATGAATTGATACATACATCATCAACGTGCTCATTTCAGGATCAAAGTTCATAATCCCCTAAATACTTTCTGTTCATTGTTAAGTGTCATCATGTGATGCACAGCAAAGCAACAATGTTACATGGAATGCCTATTTTAAGCATCGAACATGTATACTTGTTGGTGTTCGTGTTGGTTTGGTAAACTTTGGTACCTTCACTAACTCACAAAGCCTATGGCATAACCACATATGGGCCATACCTCGCTTTAGTCGACTTCATGTTAAAAACTGATTTACAAAGTACCAGAAACATCATTTGCCATGTATTTAAATCTAATATGTTAGTAGCTGTCAATCACCAAATGTATCAATACATCACCGTATGTGCTCAATGAAACGTACATAAATATGTATTGTATTTTGTATTGTATGCATGCATGCGATAACTTCGCAAATCGAGTCAACGTGTGTGTCTCATATACACACATTCGTCGTACCTAATAATTTTATGCAGACAGACATACTTATACATTATTGTACACAATGTGTAATTGTGCATGAATAAAAGAGCTCTTACATTTAATGTACCTTGTCCAAAAACGGATTCATTCATTTGATTCATTTATGATTTCTCTTGTGTGGTATATAATAGGTCTACTCTACTCCTGAAGCTCAATTCCAGTTTGAGTATTAATCAAGACGACTACTCGTCAAACCACTGTACTCTGCAGACCATAATATCCTGTTTGGGATAATAAAGGAAGACTCATTTTAGTCCAAAGACTTCAACCCAGTGCCAGTTTTTAGGAAGCAGGTCCGCATTTCAGATAAATCTGAATAGGTGAGTTTTGGTTACTTACTACGTTCGTTATCACATCATCTACCTAAGCTTATGTTTGCAATTTTATCTAATGATATTGTCTGACTTGATCATACAATATTAGGTCTCATCTCATCCCTCGTAATTGGATTGGTGAATAGCGACTGAACGCCATTCGCATATGTACTTTCTAGCTAGCTTTAACCAGCAGTGCATTTACTTGGCTGAATATAATAGCTTGGCGTATTTCCATACACCGACTTTGAGCTCAAAGGTCAACAACAGTCCGAAGACTACATTCTTCGCGTCCAACTACTGACTACAAGTCATCTCATTTATAAAACAGTAAGCAGGAAGCCACAGGGTTTTCTGTTTTTATTGATAGAACTAGGAGTTTTCATTTTATGGGTAAGGAAATTTAATAAATGTTTTTGTACTGCAGGCATTTTAATAGTACTTTCGTACCACATGAATGAAATAAGACTTTATTGATGTAGTAGCATAATTGTGTTGTGGTTCTAATGCTTCTACAGATTTGAGGAATTTTTCTGAAGAGCAAAATCGAGAATTACCTTTCGGAGAGGAACGAGGCAATGCATTCGGTTCGTCTTCAAGGCGCTGTCGATGGGCTTGTGAGTGGCCAAGTTGACTCGACAACCCTACAAGGCTTGGATACCAATCAACGTCTACAGCTCGGCACAACTCCGTTTATCTAGCATCCCCCACTTCGGACTCAACCCGTAATAATCACTCTTCCAACACAACCCTAACACCATCAAAAACTGATCAGCAACAGCAACCTGTCCCATCATCAGATACTTCATTCCCAACCTCTGTAGTAAATCTTCTTGACGTTGCATCAACTAGCAGTGGCAATCAAAATCATGTCCATAGTTGTGATAATGATGACGGAGGAGATGAACAAGATGACGAGAGTGATAGTACAGAATGTAGTAGCTCTGACAGTGAAGACAATGCGTCTTCTCTTGATGCTGGAAGCAATTCGGTCAACTCATCCTTTCGAATTGAAACGGACGCATCACAAGATTCCTCCGATGAAGAGTCTTTGCACTCCGTTTTCTCCCAATTTGACATCTTCGATGGAAGTAGTACCAAAGCCAGTGGTAATTTGAGCAACACCTTATGGCCCAAGGATAGGCCATTGCCGTTCCCACGGTGGGACAACAAGGAGCCTCAAGTGGTCCACTTTAAGGATATTCTGGAATATGAAGAATTCGCTAGATGCATTGAGCTGGTATCGCAGCAGACAGTTGCCACACACAAATATAACACAGTCGGAAATTACATTAGGTAAGGAATTGTAATGGAACAAATATTTGAGTAGTGATGGGAAAATCATTCTGATGTTTAACTTGTGTCTAGATTCTATCAAGAATTCAAAGCATCCAAAGCCGAGGAGTTGGTTTCATTCTTTCGCCAGTATGACCCACCTATAACACCGGAGCATTACACATGTGTTGGGTTGGCGATGGAGCTAATTGAAAGGATTAATACTTTGATCACTCGCGACCACTCCGCATTTTCTAAATTTTACATCGTGTCGGCAGAAGAGGTAATAATTTATTAAGAATGGAACATACTTAAGTGACCATGCTATAACGGTATAAAGCTATAGGCAGTAGGCATTAATATTAATACTAACATAAGTCGGATTTTCTTCAACAGAGCATTGAAACGGTGGAGACTTACATCTGCAATGTACCTCCGAACGTGATGTTGGTAGAGAAAGAGCACGTGGCAGTTTGCTTGAAGATACAGATCGGCTCAGGAATTGGCTCTAAGCGATCAGGTTACTTATTGTTGGACCCAGGCTACCACGTATCCCGTGTTGTCACTATTATGGAAGATAAATCGTATCCTCATACCGGTACTGATAAACTTACTTGTGAAACTAGTTTTTTTCTGTCAACTCCATGTGGAACAGAAAGTACTCAACATTTATTTTACTTTCATTTCAACTATCAATAGGTTGCTTTGTGCAAGAGGACAGTGGTAAAAAGAAAAAGGAATACGAGTACATCGTGACAAGCCCAGATTATGTGTCGTGGAATGTAACGGAAACCAAATCAGATTATCAAACTGGCTGGACCAATCTTCTTTTCGTCGGACGGCCATTCCTTAGTGGAATTGATTTTGCTGAAAGACGAAATCTGCTCTATGACTTTAAGTCAATATTGCAGAGAGATTGCAAAGGTCAACTTCTTGCTGGGCTCTACTTCTCAACGAATCCGGTAATAATGACGTTATTGTAATAAATGGCTAAAAAGTCGTAGTTTATATGGAAGCATTATATTTCGATTGAATGACCAAGTGATTGATTTTATGTGACTGCAGAAAAAGGCCAAGAAAGTTACACTCTTCTATATGGAGAATAACAATGTCGTTTACAAGCACCAAAACATGGTGGAATTGTTTGTTGACAATCCTGACATTCAACTATGTGAAGAACAGATGAACATGAAGGAGGGAGAGCTACTACAAATGTTGAACTCAATCGGAGCTATCATTCATGATGAGGACTTTATCACTCAAAGTGCGAAAATTAACAAAGAAATATGGACAATTTCAAGAGACAACTAGATTGCTGTTAGATAAATCAAAGTCTATAAAGTTGCTGTTGCATGAGAGATAAAAATAGATTTCTCATTTATCACTAATATCATTATTGCTAATCACAACTTTCCTTGCGTTAACAAAAATGTATACTCCACTTCATCACATATATATGTATAAAGTTGTTAAATCTTTCCTCCACCACACAGTGTCTAAATTTAGTATTACTCTTAACGATTCAATTCGATTGGATATAAGTGGACGTATATTAGTTTGTTGGTAGATTATAGTGAATAATGTTTAATTTACGGCTCTTACATGATTGGTATCTATTACTGATATATTACATCTGTACTTCTATTCCACTAAACTATCCTCTATTTTATGCTTCTAGTTATAAAATAATCGTTAAATAATAATTAATTCATAGGTCGAAAGCAGTCATTTGAAATCAAAGCTGCTTAGTAAAAGACTCAGAACGTTAATCGTTTCAATGATTTCCGACAGAAGATGATTTATAGACAGTTGTCATTTGTTGTGTGTAATATGATAACTTTTTAGTGTTTCACAATTTCTTTATTTCAGATTCAGGATATGGTATTTAAACTTTAATCTTGAATGTTTTCTTAGTGAACATAATTTGGTAAAAGTATGGTTTTAATGTAAAGAATATAATATTAACAACTAACAGTCACTATAATTGGTAATAAACAAAACAATTTAACCAACTCATAAACTGAATGTCCGATTTTTCCCTGCATCGACCAATTCTTTAATTTAGTACGTTTGCACATTTCCTGTAACTTCCGTCATCGGTTAATACGTAAATGAAGAATATATAAATTCGAAACTTCCAGGAACAATTTTGTTAACTTCACGTTGGCTTCATTCACAAATAGGAATATATTCATAAAAAATAGGCGCATCTTGAAAAATATGTACATCCTATTTGGTTAGAAGATAAATGTGAATGGTTCACCAAAAAATTACCCACAGAGAAAGTTTAAACCCACAATAAAGCCCAGAAAAATAGTATTTTGCAGCTTCAGACTTTGGTAATCTCTTTAATACTCTTTAACACCCTTTTGCATATGGCAAACAATGACTACAATCCATAAAGATGTCTTGATAGATCAGTTACACAAAAGTTTTTGACTTTTGTTGCAGCCTGGAGAACAAAGAAAAGTGTGAATGAACCAAAACCTCATATTAAGTAAAAGCCACACAAAAACAGAGAAAGCTATTCCGTAAGTAATCTTGAATAAAAAATGGGGTTGGTGTTGTAAATAAAACAACGTTAACAGAAAAAAACAGCACGCATTAAGAAGACAATACACGTATGTGGCTAGAATGTCCCCTGCCTTTGGCCAAACAACAGATTAAAGATTTATCTACGACTTTGTAAGCTTGGAAGTAAGCCCGACATGGCAGGAAGAAAGCACTCTTTAGGGATGGATGGCGAAAATAAGTTAGCATGCACCTCCGGGAATTACATTCCTGACTGTCGATACTATATTATTACTACATATATATGGAGTGGCATTCATTCAGTGTTCAAAGGAGAAAAAAAAAGTTTAGCAAGCAAAGGAGTTGTGTGAAACCAGTGATAAAAAATTGTTGGAGTAAGAAAAGAGCAAGCATTACGAAAACAAACATCTTCCCACGGGTGTCTATTATAATGCCGGCGGAAGGTCTTAAATAAGGATTGGTCATTTATGAGAGAAAATGATAGTTTAGTTCAGCGGAAGGACGAGAAGTGTGTATGGCCTACCAAGAGTTTCCCAGCAAGATTTGAGACTGGTTTAATTCCTGGAAACATACGATACGGGTCGGGAACACAAGAAAGACTGGTTTCTTTACGATAAGTAACAATGAGTATGTATCTCTTAAGTAACAGCTTAGAAAATGCGCGTTGCACATCTATAAAAATAGAAACGTACTTTTACTAACCACAAAAATGATGTCCTTTTAAAACACTGGACATGTGAGCATTCTTCTCATGTGTAGTAACTCGCTCACTTTTATGAACATCCTAGAATTCTGGGAGAAAGTGCGTACACAGTGAAAGCTGAGAAAGCACAAGTTGAGCCGAGTGTTATAAAACAAATAGATTTCACAGGGAAAAGTGAGAAGAAATGGAAATGATTATGGGATCTCGTGTGCGCATCCATGTAACGATGGTGGGTATTCAACCCACACAACGTAGCGCATAAAAGCTCACAACTCTGATGCAAGCTTTCCAGCTCTCCAATTTCTAAGTCAAACCAACATGTGGAGTTTGAAGAGAGCATTTGTAGACCAAGCATTGGAAATGGAATCGTGGTTTCCTTGCTCCTTCCCGATATATCCATGAGAGGACGAAGACACTTTCTTCTCAGACTGCCACCGGCACTCTTCCACTTCACAGCTCCTTTGCAAGCACACAACCAAACGCATATTATGCTGACAACACGAGACGAAGAATACCCCAGAGATCTCATGTACTACTCGTGTATTTTCTCTCATTATCACATTTCCTCTTTGCACGCGTAAACACACTAGTGAATTCTCACAACCATTTCTTATCTTCCCCAGAAAAGTAGCTTTTCCTTGTAATTAACATACAATTTACATTAGCTTTCACTACCAGAGAAACATTCTATTCCAACACCCAATGGAATATTTTCCAGCATTCGGTTAATCTTCCATTGCCCCTGAATAAACATCAGGAACATTGTGGGTGTATAGATATGTAATTCCTATGAACAAGTAGCTGAAATAGTTGGAACATAATTACACCTATGATATTTTAGGGCTTCCCTGTTCCATTCTTTTTGAGTGTACCACGTTCAACCGGAAAACCACAAGACCGCACAGAGCTGGCTTGAAATATGCAGCTCCCAGTTTAGTGTTCCAGACGGGGATTGAGATTTATTTTGTTGATTGTATCATAAACTACTAAACACACGTAACTTATTGTATGTTCTGATATCTGTTGCCAAAACCAGTTCTACTAAGCTCCACAATGGAGAGAAAGCAATAGTAGTGATGATGTGATGAAAGACTTAAGTGAAAGTTTGGAATAGAACTTGTTGCTGAATTTCAAGTAATGTTTTTTCATTGACTCAATTCAATACACTGCTACAAACATTGTTTTTACTTGGTTTCTCTTGGGCTGGATTTACGAAGTATATGCTTCAGTTTCACAGAGACATCCTCCCGGATTATTAATGGAAAGCATCCAAATATCTAGCGCATTGACATTACCACAACTTTTGCGACAAAACTAATCGACATAAACCCTAACATTCAATATATAATCCTTGATCTTTTGAGCCGCAAAAATATATGTGGGCATGATGAAACTAAATTGGATATTCTGGTTGTGGACCTTCCACTTACTATTCATCTCTTGTCAACAGTCATCCGCTCACGCAACAACTTCCGATGTTGTTCCAGGTAAGACATAAACAATTGCTTGTTCGAATGTATAATCCTTCAATACTTTGTACCACATAAATCCTTGTTATAGTCACCCCCTCTGCCTGTATATTGAATTGAAATTAAAATCAACGTGTGAATACAAATGCCAATTGAGTCAATAGTCAGCCATATATATGCGCAATCCCTTGTTCAAAGTAACCTTTGGAGAGAAATGTTTGATAACCTTTCCCACTTGGTGTCTTTTTGTGACATCAAATAGAACTAAAAAAATAAATCTCACCTGGCGATTCGTTTGATTTCGTTTGATTCTCGTACGCTGGAAAAGTCAATGTACGCCTAATGCAAATGTTCATTGTAATAGTACTTATTTTTATCCTTTATTGTATACATACATACGCATATAACGCATACAAGTATATAATGTATATGGACTACGAAGAGGAAATCACCGAGACCAAGGGATTTCCATGTAAAGAGAAAAAGGCAATAACCAGCCGTAATTCTGAAAGGAAAGTTGGAATATTGCATCAGTAACATATTTCATGTGTAGTAAAGTACTCCCAAAGAATGAAGTATGAACTTTACTGCTCCACTCTTTTGTTACATTTGAAAAGTTGTGAAACTTTTGAAACTGTAAAGAAATGGGGATTGCGTTTGAATGGGAAAATAAAGGGTTTGTTTGTAGTTTCCCTTCTCTTGTTGTTCATCTCTGCTAAGGATGATTTTTGTTAGGGGAGGTGGCAAAAGTCAGTAATCAGCCTGCTTTTCCCCTGGGAGGCTACGTTAGAATGCGCAAGCGAGCGATGAAATCTAAATTTTAAGGCAGATATCAGATCTATTTTTTTTAGATATTTGCACACCTTATGTTTTTGCAACCCAGCCAACTTTTCAAAAGTATTTAGTACAAATTTTATTGTTTTTTCGTTGTTGTTACTTTTGCGACATTTTACCCACATATTTATTTTTGCAGACCATATAATTGTACATGCCACTTTCACTTGCTCAACAACCCCAAGAAGAAAATTGTGTGCAGATTATGCTAAGCGACAACAACTACACTTGCGTCACGAAACCATATTCTGTGCAATTCGTGTACTGCGAAGGTTAAGTAAGCAGCAAAGCAAGATGCAAGAGCGATAAGGTTTGCTGTTTGCTCATGTTGGATACGAAAAGGGTGAATATAACCTCAAAACTTTGTACATAACTTACACAAAAGTAGAGGATAGTGGCCAGTAAATTGCAAACTAAGAAAATTCATGTGACTTTGTCCTTTGTACAATTACTCTTCCTTTTTTGTGAATGCTTTCTCTTTGAACCCCAACAGATAAGATTAGATCATCCGTTCAAACTTTTTCCTAGCTGAACTCAGCTAAATGATTTCACAAATAACAAAGAGGAATCAATATTGCTTCATCTTAAGTTTGATTCTAGTTACGGTTGGGAGGTTTTTAGACCAAGAAGATTTGTTTCCTTTTTAGAAGAATTGTGTAAATGTACCATTTGCCATTCTCAATTTTAACTTTGTTCTCATGCTTGCTCAGCCAGCTTTCTTCTACGACTTATCTGTTTTGTGCTTGTTTGAAACTGCTAACGATAGTTAGTACATATCCACGCAAAATTTGCAAGTTTTTCTTTCTTTTTATTGTTAGTAGATAGATACTCTGTACGTTTGTACATACTTCTTTTTATTACATTTCTCGAAATGTTGGAATGCATACAGTGTGAAGTTTCTTAACAAAAAAGAAAGTAAAAGTAAGTACCAAGTACCCTTCGTATAGTTTATAGTTGCCCTGAAATTCGACAGCAATTGTTAGTCGATTTAAAGTATTGGGAATGTTTTATAGATAAGAAACTCTACAGGTACAAACGTTGGAGTTGTTACGGTTGTTTTACATGGGTATATGGGATTTTACGGGCGGCTCGCGTGTAGAAACGAGAGCAGACCGCACTTCTCAAGTTTCAGTCTTCCTGAAGCATGCATCAGCTTTCAGCATGTGCTCAAGTTTCAACGATTCGCAAACTTTCTTCAACTTTGTCTGCTCCCCAGTATTTCCTTTCGCCTGGTCGCAGATCAGTAAACTTGATTGAATTTCAATATAAAACAGACAAAAATGGTAATTGCCGTGTGTGCCCACAGTAAAATACCGAAAAGAAAACATGGTGCATGCTTGCTCACATTATTTCCACGTGTATTGTGGTTATGTACTCAGTACTCCACATGACGAAGGCCAGAGTGTATTGCACAATTGACAACTATATTATACTATATGATTTGATACATTACGACCATATAGCATTCTGTCATACCATCAAGTCCTCCATCATGGAAATTCTTTTTGAAAAACCAGATCATAAAAATTCGGACTTGAATGAAGCAAAATATTTAGTTAGATTGTGCTCGCTGTATAGTTGTAGATTGATGTGGATAGCTCTTTACGGAGACCAACCAGTGAAACTTCTTTGCCATCTTGGGGTTGGTCTTGTGCCGGTTGTAGGATGAAATTATGTAAATTTCTCAACTCGACCGAGTCATTGCTTTCCTTATTCACTGAAACTTCCTTTACATTTCTGTACCTCTAGTCTTCTTCATGGATT
>JAANSM010002492.1:0-14889 GCA_036850725.1 Orchesella villosa
CATCACAACTTAAGTTATCTTCAGGCTCCCAAGTCGCCTTGGCTTTACTGTACCCCTTCCACTTAATCAAGAACTCTCGTCCTCCTTTCCTCTTACGCATATCAATGACCTTCTCGACCTATTAAAGTGTTAAAAGTTATAAATTAGTTTTTCGTCTCTATAGATTGTAATAATGATAATAGTTAAATGTTGGGATCTTATTATATTTACATCACATACCTCATACTCTTCATCGTCATCATCATCATCACTTTCCTCTACCTTCTTGGGAGCGCTTTTACGGCCCGCAGAGGAGGCACGTCCTTTGGCAGCTTTCTTAGCTGGCGCTGTTTTCTTAGAGGCCTTAGCTGCAGGTCGCCCTCTTCCCTTCTTCGCTGGAGGTTCATCTACTTCTTCTTCCTCCTCCTCTGCCACTTCGCTGTCATTATTTGCATCAATATCTACATTGTTGCCGTTGTCGACATCTTCTAGCTGTTCGTCCTCGCTTACGTCGACAACCTCTTCTTTTTTCTCCTCTTTCTTCGACTTTGGTGCTGGACGTTTCTTGGACTTGGGACCTGCGCGAGCCATTTTCTGTAACAAAAAAAATACAATACAACTTAATACAACCGTAAAACCAAATGCAATTATGTGACTATTAGCTACCTCCTAACCCAAAACTAGGTTTTATTCCCTAGTTAAGTAAACATCAAACATCGATAGACCAACCAATATTGAATTGAATACCCTTCCTTCATCCTTACCTGAGTCAAGTAAATCGGTCACAAACAACAAACAAAGATCAACTTAACTTTTTAAAAACTGACACCGTTTAGTAAAATCAATTATTAAAAAAATTCACACAATTGAAAAACTTAATTACTTCAAAATATTATTAAAAACTTGTTGACAAATAGTCCGGGAAAAAAACTGACGGGATATCAATCTTTCTGTAATGAATATGCTTGCCTCCTAAAATGCCAGACTCCGCAACACACTGTGAAATTGAGAAAAGTCAAGCCAAGCACAAGTGAGTTGCTCAAGGACAGGATAAAAAAAGCGGCGGTTTGTTAGGGGTGAAGCTTCTCTATTTTGTAAGCGTTGTGCTTGTTATCCTCTGCTATCTCTTTCGCTCCTTCTTCATCCTTGTAGGCTAATGTGTAAAAAAGCTTGGTGGTGGTAAAGGGGGTACATTGTATGCATATGCATGTATGAGAGTACAGCCAACAACCTCAACTTGTTTTGTATTGGTTGGTTGCTCCGGCCTGTGTGTCCTATGAATGATTCAAGATCCAGCAGGCAGCGGAAAGGAGAACAGGAGAAGAAGAGAGGTTGTTGTCGTGGAAGGGAAAAATGTACCCAACGAAAGCTAATGTTGAATGTGTGTGGCAGCAAGCAAGACAAGAGAACAGAACGCAAAGCTGCAGAGTTGGCAGTCGGAGGAAGCAGCACCAGCACAAAGTCGAAGTCTAGAATTTATCTCGAGTCCCACATTGAAAACGCATTTCTGGCATAGCTGGACACGCTCTCGAATATACCAGATTACTAAACACTACACACCTCACTGCATTTTTAGACGGCAACGATGCAGAGGAGACGAGAGTTGAGTGTAGCTAAACTCGAAGGTAGTATGGGCGGAGACTTGCGTTCTTTAATGTATTTAATTATGTGGGGTTAATGCGCTTTAACAGTGTCACTAGAGGACGCTCTTAATTGTAAGAAATGCGTTCTAGCTGGGACTGGGAATAGTTGGGGCAAATCGTTGGTTGTTAGCTTAAAAGTTGTGGGAATTTGATGGGGCTTTTGTTGGTTAGCCATTGAGCAGAACTTACGATGAAGTTTTAAATGAGATGGGGACGCCGGACGTTTGAACCTTGTTCAATTTATGCTAATGTTCACTGTATCGTTTCAATTTTAGTACAAACGAATTTATTGTTCGGTGGTAGGAGATTGTCTTATGGATATTGCTTTATGAGATTTGAAGCACATCTAAGTTCGCAAACGCATAGCGTTTGTAGTTATATGGTATTTTGTATAAAAGAAATAAATGTACTTGGTTACAATAAAGGAACTTTAACGAATGAAGTCTTTGCCTGTGAAATCTCTACATGGTAATAAAGCTGTTAAAATGTCATCCACTGTCACCGGGAATTCAAATTCCTTTCATAAAAGTTATGAGATACAGGCTCGCCAGTTGATCACAGTATGAAATCTGACGCCATGATGCCTATCCCCATGCCCTTTGACCCACTCGTACTGTCCTTTTCCTTGCGCTAACAGTAACGCCTTAACCTTGCTTGAACTAACTCGAATTTTCAGAAAATTTCATAAAGGCAATGTAAAATGGACCTGAAACCCAAAAGAAGTTACTAAAACATACTAGAATGGGCTATCCCATGTATGGGCTCGTGATTTCGAATATTGAAAATAGATAACCTTGTTGTGTTAACAACTAAGTTTTATTATATGAGTTGTGCTAAAGTATCACCGGACTATGTTGGTCAATGTTTCCATTTCGTCGAGATGATCATTTTTTGGGGTTCACCAGTGCAGATGCGTTAAGGAAATATGTAAGAAATCAAAAATCTATAGTAGTCAACGCTACAAGGTTATCTATTCGAACTGGCAACAATCACAGAGCCTCCATTTAATCCTCTCATCTCTTAGATCTCTGCTGAAACCCGAAATCGTCAAGGAACAGCTCTCAGACCTCGTGTTATCTCTATTTGAGTTCGTCTTTCTACTCTTGAGACTTGAGTACAGTTGACACTAGTTGACAGTAGAAAAGATAAAGCAAATGAAAGGTCCTTCCTTTTCCTAGTAGTCTGATTGAGAATCGTTTTTTGATTCTGTTGAATACGCCATTGGACAGCGCTACGATATTAGACAAAGATCACGGTAACGCGCAGGCTCAACTTGAAAAATAAGGAATTCAAAGAGCTCCCAGGTCATAAATTTTATGTACTTTCATGATTAATTATTTCTTATTTCTAGCTTTATTGTCAATTGCCAAGATAAGAATGATAAAACTTCATTTGGTTAATTTTAAGTTCATTAATTAACTTTAAATTGAAGAATACTACACTTAATAATTAAGTTGAGTATACGAAACGAGGGGGCTAGCGCCCCCTTATTATTTAAAATAAAATAAAATAAAATTAATTACTTTTACTTTAGATGTAAATAACTAATTAAAAATTAGTTAATTTCTATTCGTTCCTGGTATTATAATGCATTTATTGTCGTCTGTCTTGAATTACCCCCTCACTGAATTTTAGCGACATAGGGTGGTCTCGCAACGCTACTTCTACTATACTAGTAAGTTAATGAAATTCAGTTGTTTCTTACCGTTGTGGGGCGCTTTGAGAATGAAAGTTGGATCGGGTCGAGTCTCCGTTGAAGTAGTGTACGCAGGCGACTTAATGACACAATTGAAATTTGGTTGACAACAAATTTCACGTCGAACACAGACGACCACAAGTTATGGATGATAGGAATTCGCAAGTAAACGTTTTCTCGATATCGAAGTTTTTGTATTTCCACAAGTTCAAGTGTGGGAAATCTATCTAACCAACAGTCAATAGTGGATCTACATTTCCATATTAGGATGTACTAAATTTTATTTACCTATTCGATTATATGTCCTCTACGACCCGACCGAGAACGTCCACTGGGTTAAAATCTGAAAACTTATAACCTTACTTGCCCCTAACAGTAAAATAATGTCAAATACATGTAAATATGTGAAGTGTGTCAATTCGGTTGTAGTTGTTGATGAAAAATTCTTAGTGATTTCTTCAATGAATAATATTGCGTATATTAAAAATTGAAATTGTTTCTTTCGCCGACACAGTCAGATCTGTTCTGTAGGACTGTCGGTAATATCGTTGTAGAGTGTAGAGCATGGACAGTATGACGGTATCATCATCATCTTTTATGCTTTTACTTTGGAGAGAACTATGAAAACTCTCATTTGTCTTATGTCCAAGAACGAGCTCTGTAAATGGTGTAATAGCATTGACTTGACTGAAGACTGAAGTGAAATACGATGTTGAGAAGACTTGAAAAGGTAGTGTATATTTTGGCTACGGAAATCTGTTTTAAGTTGCCCTTAGGTATATATGATGTGGTCGTGTGGTGAACAACCACATGAGATAGAAGACTTCTACGCAGGTGGCAAAACAGAAAACAGATGATGACAGAAAAGTGGATCTCAAGTCAAGTCCCTAGACAAATCTGGCATCTTACCTAGAGCCAACCTTTCCTACTATTGACTATTCCTTATGGACATGAATTGAGTATATTCGTGTCAACAAATAAAAGGTGTTCATCTTGTGTTCTGTGATTATCTTACGTGATTCTTATTTATTTTTATGCATAAAACAAGCATAAGCAATATGAATAGCATTAAGTAAAATGAATGAGAAAAACCTGAAGTGATAACCATATTCCATATAAAGTACATATTATAAGTACATCTCACGACGCGACGCTATCAAATTAATGTTATTGTTATGATGTTGCATATTATGACATCATGATGTCATGAGATCACATGCTGCAACTGTACTTCGTATTGTCAACTCCAACTCTACCAAAACCAGATTCTGTGTTATGTTCGTTATACATTTACTTCACATGAGGCTTAGCAATACCCTACAAGGCACAGACTTTTGAAGATAACATAAGAATCTAGTTACTTTGAAGAGGTGACTCATTGATATTCAAACAATATATAACAATTTAACTAAACCTTATAAACTCTCCGATTTGGAAACTTCATTTTGTCATTGACTCAATTAACCCCGACTTTTCTGCATGCATTTGCAGGTGCATTGGGTGACGATACTTTTCGATAATGAAGGAAGCCTGAAATCAGACATTTCGCCCAAATAACAAAGCTAACTGCGTGTTCATACATCCAACTTTACATTATTCAAATCAGAACATTCTTATGAGTTGATTATCAACTCAAAAAGTTCTTGAAAATTCTTGAAATTCAAGATGGCAATGTCAATGGCAAGCCACAGTAATGATCAATCTGGTGCGTTGTATGGGGTGGATTACAGTGGTCGAGTGTGGACCTTTAATGCAAATTCGAAAACCTCTACTGGATGGTCCATGCTACCTGTTAATAATCGACTGGATATAAAGGTGAATTGCAGAAGATACTAGGTTTTCAATTTCCATCCAAGCGATTTACTTGACTTGTGAAAAATGTTTATGAATTTGGTTCTGATATCAGAGATTAACATCCATTTCTGGAATCGTATGGGCAATCAGTTCGGACCATCAGATTTACGTCTTTGTACCCAAAAGAGATGTTCCCATACGAGTTAGGGAAGAAGTATATGAAAATGAGGTAATCTTAAATCTTTTCATTGTCACCTCAATATTTTGTATACCATTAAGAAATGGAATTCCTGAATCGGAATTATAAAAATTCAATATTGAATGGTGAAAACTTTTGTAATTTTGTTTGACAGCGATGGAACCCTGTGAACAACTTTTGTGACCAATTGCTACCCACGGATAGACCCCATTTTTCTGACGAAACAGGACTTATAAATCGAGACAAATCTTATATTAAGTTACCCTCTGACTCTTGGCAATGGGAAAGTGACTGGCAGATTGTAGACACATTTGAGAATCAACTCTTATCACAAGACGTAAAGATAGATAAGAAATATACACAATGTTATTAAAATAGTGCACAGTGTCGTTTTTTTATTCATTTTTAAATATTGAATAGGGTTGGACATACGCCATTGACTTTCCGGCCAACTACAAATCCGAAAAGTCCTGGAATTCAATGGTCCGTCGAAGAAAGTTGTATCATTACAGACGCTATGTTGCACACAATAGATGGAACAAAATTGAAGCAATCTATGAAGATCATACTAAAGTATTACTACCGTTTTACCTTCAACCTTACTTAAACATGGCATGCGTTAAATGCCAAATTTAGCTATTACCTGCATTGATGTGAAAATATTTTTAATTTGTAGGAACCTTTTGTCGACGTTAGCGTAAGCAGATATGGAAATTCAGACATGTTCTGCTTATGGGCAGTGTCCGTTCTTGGGCAGGTAATTAAGAATGACACCATTCTGCATAAAGTATACTAGTTCAACTTTTATTTACACCGGTTTTTCTACCTTGTAGATATACTTTCGATCTGACGTTAGTGAAAACAATCCTGAAGGATCGTATTGGCACCATATTGAGATTCCTAAAGGACTTGAGGCGTGTCAAGTAGGTGTGAGTGGCCAAGGAGTTCCATTCATCGTTACTTGGACCGGCTCATTTTTATTCCGTACTGGATTGACTCCACATAATTTGTCTGGTTAGTAGTGTACAAATTCATGCATATACTTATATGTTTTTTACAGTTTCACAAGATATACAATTAGCATTACATTTTTTGAGTTTGTGTTTGGGTACTGTGAGAATTTTCGCTTCAATCAACATTCCTATGACCTTGAATTTATTTTACTTTTACACTAGCTAATTTATCCTTCCTTACTTATCTTTTTTTGCATCTTAACAGGTTCAGATTGGATAGAGATAGGTGGCCCAACAGGTGGTTTATTTCAAGTGTCCGTTGGTGAAAATACTATGTGGGCTATCACCCGAGATAAAAAATGTTGGACACTGAAAGGCACAGTTCAAGATGTTTTCAAATCAAGTTCATCAGCAGCCGAGTGGCTTGAGATTCCAGGAAAATTGAAGTGTATTTCTGTTAGTCGGAATGACCAAGTTAGTGAATCTCCATAAAATAAATGGTTCTTATTATATGAAAAGTGGTTGGATTCTACGTATTTTCTAAACTAAAACAATTGTATTTTGCTGAATATTTAAGAATGTTCTAGCAGTTTGTGACGAGGAAGGTGTAGTGTTAGTTCGTTACGGGATTGCGGATGATCAACGTCACGGGCAGCAGTGGAAAGAAGCATTTCCGGAAGTTTCATGGGACTCAATTTCTGTCTGCTCAAGAATGTCAGAAGTGGACTCTATTGATGGAAGTGGGGATACGTCCACTGCTTCCATTCGTCCTGACTTACCTCCCCAAACTCAATTTAATTTAAGTTCTGGATCTGAAAGTGGGGATGCAGTGAGTCTTTGTTGGATTGATGGAGCTTGCCTATCTGCAATTAAGTAAATTTAAATGCTACTCTTATACAAATATAATTTAATCTCATCAGAATTTATATTGATGCTCAACTTATTGAAAACGCTGTTTTACTAGATCGAGACATGATGGTGATTTGGAAGTGGGTCCTTGGAGAGAAGAAATTTTGACAAATCTTCAATCTTTAAAAGTTGGCACTGAGAAATTTGACTATCCAAACGCTGTTGAATCCAGGGCTTCATCATGGAGCAAATCTGTGAAAGCAAGAATGATCCATAAGTCGAAGAAGGAAGGTGGCGTAAATGGAGAGCTTGAGATTTCAAATAATGATACTTTAGTTTTTCATAAGGTATATAGCATGCGTATTACTTTGTGAATCATAACGTTTGGCATCGTGCTATAAAAGATAACGCGAATTTCTTTCGTTTTTAGAGCATGCAAAATTCATGGATTTGTTCCGTCAGAGATGTCTTGAGTGTCATATTGGATTCAGAAGCTTGTATCTCGTTCTCATTAAGGATAAGGAATTCATTTGAAGATGGGCGAGCTGAAATTGTTTCCTTTCGTTTCTCGTAAGAAATCATCTATTGAAAATGCTATTAATTATGAAGCTTTCAAAAGGAGAGTCGTGTAGTTTACATTGACATGATTTAATATATAGAAACGAAAAGGAATGTGAGGAATGGAGAACAGCGATTGTTGAAATTTCACTCAAACCCCAAGAGCAATGTAAACTTGCTAATCTTTGGCTAACAACTGATGCTGGAGAAATTCATCAGTGTGGACAAATTAAAATTGCAGGTTTGTTTAACATTTTATTAGAATAACAAAATTCGACGTGAATTTTGAATTAAAACTAAAGTCCTTATTTTTTTATAGAAACTCCATCAGAAATGGATATTATTACCCCAGCCGCTGGCGACAACCTCAAGTTTCATCATCCACTTGTGCGTGGATTTTGTGTTGGAAGTGAATTGCGAATTGATATTTCCATCCCCGCCGATGCAGAGCGATTTGCTTTTAATTTCAAAGGGAATGACGACACTGCCTTTCATTTCAACCCGAGATTGGACGTGTCCCAAGTGGTCAGAAACTCATATGACAAGGGCGAATGGGGTGAAGAAGAAAGGGATGGAGTGTTCCCCTTTCTAAAAGGACAAAACTACGAGATATTATTTCAGTGTAGTGAAACTCATTTCATAACAATTGTTACGAAGAAGCATAAGTTCGTATTCGCTTTTAAGCACAGGATTCTCCCAAGAAACATTACAACTTTTACTGCGGTGGGAGATGTCACGGTGAACAGTATAAGGTTCGTGAGAATAATTGGACGATTTTTGGAAAAATTACTTTCGATGAATAATCGAATCGAGTTGTCTGAAAATCTTCCTTTAGATATGATCCTGCAAACCCGGAAGATGTGGAAAGGTTAGAATTCATTTCTAATCCAATCCCAGGTCATTTTTGGAAATTGACGGCGGCTTCAAATGGAATGGTGTGGACATTAAGCTATGATATGGCGGTTTGGGTGTACCTGCTCAACTCGAAGAAATCTTTGAAGTTGGATAGTACGTTGCAATAAACTTTAGCTTGAGGTGTTTCGGGTTCGGTTAAGATTTCGATGATGGTGGACTTACTGCTCTTGTTTTAGGCAACGTGATTGGACCCATACATGACGAAAAAGTGTTTCATACCTATGAAAATCAACGGTGGAATACCGATTTCTAGTTTTACATCTCATGGACTCCCTACCGATCGACATAGTTGGACTGATGAGACGGGACGAATCAAGCTGGAGAAAGAAGATATTAAACTACCTTCAAACAAGTGGAATTGGGTAAGTTTGATATGCATAAAAAATGTAAATTGGTTTCACCTATTATTTTACAATGAAGATTTGTACGTTTAACCTCTCCCTTAAAGGTTACCGAATGGGAAGTTGACTTTGATTTGAAAGAAGGTGTCGACAAAGACGGATGGCAATATGCAATTGACTTTCCAGCGTCGTACCATCCTAAAAAGAATTTAAGGGACTTTGTTCGGAGGAGACGATGGAAAAGGGTGTGCAGATTTACAACGGATGGGCCCTGGAATTTGGTTCAGAATATTAAACTTGTGGATATCTGCATTTGGGTAAGAAATTATTTTTGAAATAAAAAATAAAACAAGAAATGTGTAATATTACAAAATTTTGAGTGGCAAAAAACATGTTTCTTTAGATGAATGAAGATTGTGATTGGGAAGTTTTGGGACTATGCCAAAACGGTGATATTGTAGTTCGGAAAGGGATAACGGTAGAAAACCCTTGTGGCGAATGTTTTGAGCCGATTGAATGTGAAAAGGCTATGGTTAGTATTTCGGCATGGTATGGACAAAAAATTTGGGCAGTGGGGAAAGATGGATTTGCATACATAAAGTATTCGGATCATTGGCAACTCCTGGACCGGCCATCGTCCTCCCCATTGAAGTCAATTAAAGTGGGACCACGTACAGTTTGGGCGTTGGGAACCAATCGGGCTTTATATCGACGGACGGATATGCAACCCGCTTTCCCGGAAGGGCGAGACTGGAGCAAAGTTTGTGAGGGCGTTTATGAGGTGCGCATCGCATTACTTTTATAGTGATTTTTTGTTCATAATTTATAATTTGCGTTTTTTAAATCCTGTTGCAGATTTCTTTGTCTGGAGATGGAACATTATGGGCCATCATCAAAAGCAAAGATTTATACCAACGCACATTAGCAACCCGGATGGGAATAACGGAAAGTCATCCCAACGGTTTAGGCTGGGATATTGTTGCTTCTGGGCCATGGCGAAATTTTAGCGCTGCTGGAGTCTTCTCACGAAGTGGTTCATCCTCATCCATCCTCATAAAAAATTGTGTTATTTATTTACATTAATCAAGTTATTAAGACATCCAACATGGAATATCTCTTTCCGCACGTGAATGATTCATAAAGAAATATACATAGTAATATAAATGTAAGTGATTTCGTTGTACCTGAGTGAGTCAATTCTGAGTTTATGTATTATACGCACATTAAACATTTCCGCCAGTATCATCATCATCCCTTTCGATCTGTAGCTAATCCAGTATTTGTGGAGTTAAAAATTTAAAAAACACCAAGCTTGTATTCTATATATATTCTAAACTTGTTGCGCATCAATAAAAATATAAACAGTGAGAAATCTCTGGAATCTGGATGGGTTTAAGTTTGATGGAATTGTTTAGTCATCATCAGCTCATCATTCTCATTTCGCATCGCAAATCAAGTGGAATGGAAGCAACTAGCGTCACATCATGTTCAATTTTTCATATCCAATGTGAATCCGTGAGAAAATTTTGCAAGTGATGATACCATTATATATATATACTTCATATGCATATGTAAATGCAAGAGCAACCACACAGGCACATGATAATCAAGAAACATGCATTTCATTTTATGTATCTACTTTACCGGATTACGAATAAGAATACCTTGTGCATTTTTCGCAAACATTAACGTTCTGTTCAACTAAGACTGTTTTATATAGGACTATTTGTAAGCTAAGCAATGAGCAATAAAGCGCGTGGATGATTCACGGTGTTACAATAAGAATAAGAATCGCAACAAGTAACAATAACACTTCCACTTCTTTAGGTTGTAGGTTTAGAAGTTCCTGAAGCATCTTGATAGACTACCTATTGTACGATTGTTTGTACCTACCTACTTTTGCGTGTGGATATGCTACTATGAAATACATTCGCGTTTGCTAAATCTTAATCGCAAAATAAGTACAACTTTAGACGGCCTTTTGATGGATAGCTTTTTTAGCCATGTATGTACATATATACTGTAGTGTTTCCTATATATATTAGAATAGTTTTTTTTATTGTATATGACTACCGCAACTTAAAAATGGCATGAGAAAATGTAGATATAAAGTAGGGGATGAAGGAGTATATGGACTAGTATAATTCTGTGTGAGTAGAAGTGGTACTGGAATGCTAGCTCAAAAAAGCTCTTTGTTCTTTCCTCATGATTTTTATTTTCGGCTGTCTTTGATATTTTCATATAGCAATTTTGAATTCAATTCGAATTTTACAGGGATTTTAATTTGACATTATGATGAGGGGAAATAGTATGACTTTCGCCACTTAAAAGTAATAAGGTTTTTGACTTGATTTTTTCATTAGCAATTATCACGCATTCTAAATTCAAGTGAGGGGATGCGCAATCCGTTTAAAATTCAAGAATGAACTTCACCCCAAAAAGTATTAAGTTGTGGTTTGTACGTGTAGCTAATTGTGATTGAAGTGAAATTAGCTTAGGGAAACAAAGTCCGGGTCTGAATTTGCAGTTGGTAAACTAAAACACGTCTTGGAAAGTGTAGCAAGAAGTGGATGCAGAGGATCATGAACAGTATCATCAAAGTGTAGTAAAATGTTATTTTCATGTTTTATTAGAGCGTTTCTTAGAAAGAGGATTTTAATTTTAAGGAAGGATTTTCCATAAGCAAGAGGAACACAAGAGGATGCTCATTTTTAGAAGCTTCGAGCTGTTTTCAGTTATAGTTTAAGTTAAGTAAGTGAAGTTGACGGTAGAAACTGTGTGGTAGCGTTGAAGGTGTGAAATATTGGAAATATTATTGAAAAGGAGAGACATTTTTTATTGTTACGTGAGCGAGACTTGATCACCATATAAAATGGATGCCAAGATGACGTCCCCATGTTCAAGAGCACTCTTGTTATTTGTGGTATTTACGGGATCTCTTGTGCCCTCAGCGGTTACCCAGATTGCTGGTCAATGTAAGGAACATCACAAAAAAATTCTTAGAATTTGGTGTAAAAATCGTTATATTAAAAAATATTATTGACAATGAAAATTGTAAGACAAGTGACGATATAAGCTTATTTTAATGTGAAAAATGGAAGGAAAACCACAGGGAGCATGCACAAAGCTACTGTAACGCACTTTTGTAGTTTAGAGGAGAGCATCAGGCCTTGTCATTGTAATTTGTATAGTAAAGTCACAGGCACATAGCATGTGCTCAATGAGGCACTTTTCATGGTCAACACATTTCCATTGTCTAAGCATCGTTACTGTAACGGCTGGCGCAGGAAACCTTTTGACATGAAGGGAAGTTGGAAGTGGTGATAAGTGATGACTTGTTGGTGATGGGCTGTTGGATTACGTTTATTTTACATGGTGCTGTGGTCACTTGGCAAAAAAAATTGTGCAGACAATAAGTGACAGAAAATTATATGCTTGTAGTTCTTGTATTTTCTTTTCAACGCACTAGTAGATTGAAAGATGGCCAAATAACAATAAAAAATAGTAATAATACAAAGTTACAGTAATTCTCTTCCCATAATAATAATGTGTCAATCAAGATCAAGACCATTATATTCAAGCACTTTTTTGTAAAACGGTTAAAAATGGCTCAAGAAAGGGTTAAATCAATCATTAAATGTCGTCAATACAATTATTCGTATCTGTAATAAGAAATTGGGATAAAAATAGAGCCTGTGTATGATATTTTTTGTGTCGCTTGAATGTTGTATTTCAACTCCGTTCAGAATATTAAATTAAAATCCTAATATTTACCAATGATTCAGATATTACTTGACAAGCAAAGAAAGTGAGTTTTATAAATTAGTGGAATGCGTAGGGATTCGAAGTAAGGAAACATTAATTGTACACAGGTAAGCTTAATCCAATCTGAAGGTTTCAGAGCTCGAGTTTTCCCCCAAACTAACTTGAGTAGCATGTCATGGTTGAAATAATTAACTGTAAGGAACCTTCCTAGACCCTGTCACTATTTCATCATCATCCTTTGCACATAAAATTTTAATTTTTTAACTTGATAATTAAAATGTCTGCAGTCTGAAGGTTTGTGGACTAACAGGTAGTTTAATTGTTTATGACAGTACCTTATACATTTTAAGAAGTGTATAGGAGCATCTTATATATTTGTTTAATACTTAAGTACATATGTGACATGTTTCATTGTTCATTTATCCAAATGTACAATCCAATTCCATACATCCGACTCCGACACTTTACTGAAACGGGGTAAAATAAGACGTTGTTCGCAGCCATATTTGTCATATTCTTTTGACATTTTTTGTGCTGATGATGATGATGGCAATATTTAATGTTAACGTGAGTTCCTTATGAGTGCTACCTCCTATCTCCTATTTAGCCATTCTGGAGAGATTAGGATTTACTTAGAATTTCATTTTTTAGAAAATAATTTTACCCATTTAAACTGTCCTTCTTCCTTATTAGATGCTTAGCATTTAAATGATTACATTGAACCACTTCATTCTTCACGTTTGTCACATCACATCACCTGAATTTGAATTAACTAACGTAAAACTGCTATTATCATTACTATTTCGTCTTAAAATACAGCCACACCGTCATTAACAGTACAGTTTCGTTTGCACATAAGTAAAACTTGACTTGAATATTTGCCATGTTGAATGTTATGTTATTATATTGACCCTCGTCATTAGCAGGTTTCTGTGACTCACTTTAAAGACGAAGGTAAGGTCACCTCCATATATTCTGCAGGCATGCAAAGCTTCTCACCTCACATCACGTGTACGTGGTTTCGCTTTGTTTAATTTTGTGGAAAAACGAATAACATGTGCAACTCCTTCTATTTGGCATGATAAAATATGCATAATATAAAAATACATATGGCAAATTGTTAAAAAACTGTTTCGAAACAAAGCAGATGATGCCCTCAGGTAAACCAGTGATAAAATATAAAGATTTGCGTCAGAATTGTCAGTAATAACAAATGAGCTGAAAAGCAGTACGTGAATACCTAACGCTTATGGACAAAAATGAGTAGGTACATATGCAAAATACGTTTGTGTTTCATTTGTTTTGCAAGTGTCCATAGTTTATCCTATATTTCTGCAAACATACATATATAAACATGCTGATTGCGATTATGAGCCGAGAATTTTCCCATAAACTTGAAAATGTTTATGAATCGAGATTGAGAGTAAAGTGTTCAAAGCTTCCCTTGAATATCAAGCAGGCATATAGTTGATTATGACGATGACGTATAGCCTCATAAAAGTTTGCTGGGCTCATTCTTCTTACTTGTTGAGCAGAGAGTGAGTTTTGAAATAGAAATGAAAATATGGGATGGAATTGCCATAATATTTACAATTAGATTCTGAAGCTCTCTCTCACATCCAACATCACACAATGAATATTATTCTTTATGAACACGTACATAAGATATATATATTATATATAGGCAGAGATAGTACAAAGCATTAGCGTTTTTTCATTTTCATTGGAATTTTCATCCAGAAGAGCTTCTCGAGAATGGAATGGTATATTGCACACAAGTACAAAAGCACATTCATACTTTGTACTTCATACTTTCTTGGAAATGTCCTTAAGTACTTTCGTAATTTTTTTGTAAACAATGCAATGATATATATAAATGTGAGTATATGTTCCCGTAATATGCATGCAAATGAGTAACAACATTTTGATGCAGTCATGCATGCATCAATGCCTGCTCTGATATTCTTCTTTTCTGTGTTACTCACTCATGTTGATGTTGTTGCTAATGCTGCTGGGCATATTGCCCCAGACGAAAAGCATGATATTATTGCTCAATATTATGCATATGTGAACCAGTTTAAAAAATGCCCAAGTCAAAGTTTACTTTTGCTTGTTGAATGCTGACTCCGTGAGAAACTGCATATGTACATGACGGCTCATGCAGACTGCATATTTTATTATAGTTTTTCCAAATCCG